>JABUQX010132538.1:7500-35000 GCA_015478945.1 Trachelipus rathkii | reverse complement strand
ATTACATTAATGAAACACTTACCCCTAGGAATCAATAGTTCTCCATAGGGGATTTATTTTGGCCTTTGGATCCAATTGGTTGCAGAGGATATCCTATAATTAATACATTATGGTACATTAATTACCATAATGAGATAGTCTGAATTATATAATGTTTTCCTCAATATTATTATTGCAATTACTTTTTTATGAATTTATGTTAATCACTAACCTTTGAAACAGGATCAATGATCTTCCTTAATATGGTTCAATCAAAATTTATAATCAGAAATGCCCACTGAATAAATAATAGTTTGGGCAACTTTACATTTAAAGATTTAAAGATATAGATATAAATAAATTATATTCAGTATATCAACATAACTAAAAGAAAGAAGATATAAAGCATTAAATAATAATTGTCTATTTTCCAATGTTGGAACATATTATAATTGTCCAATTTGCAGAATATAAGAATACAACTGGGATCTTCTGGCATGATTTACATTTTAAAATAGTTACGCCAAAAGAGACAGGAATGGAGTCGGAGTCACCATTACATCCTCCTCCGCTAAATTTATGCCCCCACCTCGTTTTAATAATCGATTTGGTGGAGTTAAAAATTAATATAATATTTTATTTAATTAAATTTTTCTTTCCATAGTCAACCAAAACGTTTCTGAGGTATAAACGAAATTTTTTAAGCAAAATAAATAAGGTAGGTTATAGAATTATAAATATATGAACATATAGAGTACAAATGTATTCTTTATTATACAAAGTTTTAACATAAATATTTGACTTTAACAATTTCTTTATAAAAATAAATATTTTTATATAAATCTTAATCATAATATTAACAAGATACTATTATTAAACATACATTAATTAAACATTTGGTCGGGTCGGTGGGTAATAGAGGAAAGCCTTCTATCAGTTGCTCTCTCTTCCCTTATTATCTCGAACCATTTTTGTTGTAATATTTCATGTAAGGCTTCATCGGTTCCCCTCCAATTTAAATGCTCCATAGTCCAACGTACTCCAGTACGTATGGTTTCTAGGGATTGCGAATCAGGAGAAAGGTTCCGATAATCAGATGGAGGATTTACATTTGTAGAAGTTTGAAACATATCAGAATAATAAGTATGTGAAGCTGCTGCATTATTAGTTGACAAAGCAGGCAACAAATTTATATGGGACACATTTCTTTGATACTCTGGGTCTCTATCCCTCTGAATGAATGGGTGTACATTTGATTGTGACAATCTTGACCTAGGTAAAGTAACAGGATGCCTTGTAGTAACATTATAATTATAAGGATGATAACGGCTAGTCCCTAAGAACCTTGGAGTTGATACACCGGGTGTTACTGTATCTTCTGTTGTTGTAGGATTAGGACGTGACGTAGAAGGTCGATTATTTTCAGGAACATTTCTATCACTACTATCTGAATGACGGATGGACAATTGTGATCTGAGTCGAGGAAAAGGGCCTGAGCTGATTCGTGAAGAGATTGAAGAAATTCTGTTTGATCCATATGCTTGATGGGTTGTTCGGGTTTGGTTGATATCCAATTCAGGGTATTTCATCATCATAGCTTTGAGGAATTTTCTGTTTGGATGAAGCCCATCAGAGATGAGAGGAGAGCCCATCACTAAGGTTTCTCTTTCTTGATATTTTCTATGAGGTGTATTGGTTACCTCTACACTCTCTGAATCGGTCTCATGATACAAATCAAGGACTTCATTGCCTATGATGAGACGTTTATCCGTCCAGCTATACTGAGCATCAATCAGTTCTTCAAATTTGGTACAACACTTTATAGAGTGTTCTCGTAATATATCTGGAGATATATCAGGATCATCGATGAAATGTCTGGCAAAAGCGGGTCCCCAATCCTTAATAACACGTTTACAATTAAAAGTATAGATGTCCGATATAGGTGGAATCATCAAATATACTTTAACATTAGGATTAATCAGTTTCGCGTCCTGAGTTATTTCTTCCATCAGAGGGGGTACATCAGCCATATTAAAATCTTCAGTAGGATGAAGTACTGTAGTAGACTTGACATCTTCTTTAATTTCCTTCTTTGTCCACGCCATTGTGATGAGGGACCATATGATAATGTACCGCACATCCTTTGTCATAAGAGTATTTACTCTATTCGGGCAAGCTGAAATATGACGTCCTGACTGGAAATCCGTCCTCACAAACAGCTTATATTTTTCTCTTAAGAGACGTTTTTCATTTTTAAATAATCCCACAGTGGATGAACCCACTATCATTATTAATGACATTTTTATAATTTTATTTTAATTTAAGTCTGTTTTTTACAATTCAGGGAAGGAATCTATTTAAAATGAGGAACGAATTGTGAGCACAGTCAGAATCCCTGATTCTCTGAAAAACAGTTAAAGTGATTAGTAAATGACCCCATATATATAAACCTGCAAAAAAGATTTTTAATTATTAGTACATGGATTATTAGCAATATCATAAAATTTCATAAAATAAAACATATAATATATACATATATTAGGGATAACTTATATATGCTTACATATATATGCTTTCATATATATGGGCTTACATATATATTAGGGATAACTTATATATGCTTACACATATATGCTCTCATATATATGTGCTTACATATATATTAGGGATAACTTATATATGCTTACATATATATGCTTACATATATATGTGCTTACATATATATTAGGGATAACTTAACATATATATGTTTACATACAAGAGTAGTACGATATATACTTGATTTGATATATGATGAAATTATTTAAGATCATCATGGATATCAATTACGTAATTTTTTTAAGGGGTAAATTTAAAATAAGAAAGTGACCTATTTAAGGATCAAGAAAGAAAACACTGGATAGATTCATTATTTAAGAGAGAAAGAAAGAAAGGATAGATTTTTAAACTTAAAAATTTTTTTTTTTTTCCATTTAAGAGTATTTTAAGGGTTTTATTTCATGAACAATAAATATTTAAAGGATCAAAACGGGAGTTTTCCTTTACAGGGTACACAGGGTAAGGCTTTTATTTTGTTATCTTTATAACTATACTGGGATTACTTAATTATTGATTGACAGGCATTCCATTTGTAATCTGTCTTATTATTTGGTAAGGAAAATAAAGATAAAAGTAAGATTTTTTATTTCATAGTACTTTTACAAAAAATTTATTTATTTTAAAGTAAACCGGATAATCTTCGTTGCTTAATATGTTCGAGAGGTTTTGTCATTACATAGGAATATTCTCTCACTGGGCCCCTACTTCTTGTATGTGGGCGCTTCTGAATTTCTTCCAATTCCTCATTACTAAAATGAACTATAGTTAAATTACTATGATCTAAAATTACATCATTCGGATTTCCAGTTATTTCTCCAACAATTTGGAAAGGTGTTTCCTGAATAGTTGGTACTGGTGATGAAATTCTGCTGGTTTGGGATCCATTTGCAGAAAAATCTGACAATCGAGGGGAAAAACCACAAAAATCGGGAGATTTAGAACCAATTGTACTTTCCAAAAGTGTTACATGGGACTCCCCTGGAGGGGTAAATAAGTTGGATCTCACTGATAATTCATTTTCTACTATCGGTGATATAGACCAAGAAGTGGTAGGTTTATCTTTAAAGTAAGAGTGGGGGGAAGTAATCTCGTCCTCATTCAAATTCCTCTTATCAGAACTTTCTACCATTATTCGAGGGTTAACAGACCCAAAAACGGAAGGATACTGGAACTTTTGAATCGGTTTTTGACCATAGAGATCGTAATAATCTAAAGATGGAGTTGGAATTTCTCCATACATATCAACCAAGGAAATACTACTGATTTCTGGGGAATTTACAGGTTCTGAATTGTGGGAAGTCCAGACCGGTAAATCGGGAATTGCTTCGGGAGGTAATGAAAACTTAACCTTAGGGAAATTGTTTCTGATAAGAGTAGGTAATACATCAGAAACGTCATTTACGGATGGAGTAGAGACGTCATTTTGAATCATTTCTCTCTCTGTTTGAGGCATTCGTTTTTGATTGAGTTCAGAGGATAAGTCTGGCATTTGTATATACTCTTCTACAGATATAGGATTCAAGTTTAGAAAACCTTCAAAGTCTGCCTCTTCCTCTTCTTTATGATCAAAACTATCATCAAATATAGAATCTTTAAGAGATATTTCAGGCGAGTCAGAAAATGACTCACTACAATTGGACTGATCATCCGGGTCCTCCACAAATTCATCATCCTCAAAAATTTCATCTTCCTCTTCAGAGAAAAAGATCTCTCGGATTTCTTTATTCCGGGATAAGTACTTACGCAAGTAATTGGGGATGTCTATCCACTCTCTGAGATGTGAAAAATGAACTTTTTTGTAATTTACTGGAAGGATTATGGAATCGACGTACAACATACGTCACCTTATTGGGGTTTACTTCTACAACTACAAAGGGCCCTTCCCATTTATTTTGAAACTTCATGGCAGTACTAGGGCCAGTCCGAATAACTTTCCGAGCTACCTTCTGTCCTTTTTTAAATGGTTTAAAATTTACACTGCCTTCTTTCCAATATTGTGGGAAAGTATGGACAGGGGAATGGGATTTTTGTAATAGGAAATCAGAAGGAG
Source organism: Trachelipus rathkii (assembly GCA_015478945.1). Classification (NCBI taxonomy): domain Eukaryota; kingdom Metazoa; phylum Arthropoda; class Malacostraca; order Isopoda; family Trachelipodidae; genus Trachelipus; species Trachelipus rathkii. The sequence goes on along the minus strand of JABUQX010132538.1, from coordinate 30,373 downwards.
ACATGTTTATAGCGCTGTGCACAGTATTATTATAAATTAAGATTGATGAAGGTAGTTCCTCATCCCAGTTTGCAGGTTGTTCCAGAACCAAACATTTAAGAATTTGTATTAGACTTCTGTTGAACCTTTCACAAACTCCGTTGCTAGCCGGATGTAAGGGTGAAATTCTAATATGTTTAATATTGTGCTTTTGCAATACCTGCTGAAATATGTGCGAGGTAAACTCGGTTCCATTATCCGTAAGGAGTCGATTAGGGACTTTTGGAAGAAAAGGTAAAACCTGGTACTCTAATTTCCGAGACACCGTTAAGCTAGATTTATCAGGGATAGGGACAACCGATACCCACTTTGAATAGTGGTCGATAAAAACCATGCAATACTTATTTCCTTTATATGTTTTCGGAAATTGTAACAGATCCATAGCACACAGGTCGAAAGGGTAGTTAGCCAGAATCTTCAGCATAGGAGGAGTGATATTTGAAGAAAAAATTTTTTGCATCTGGCAAATAGGACAGCAACGAACTATATCTGAAATAACTTGGTTCACCCGGGGGTGCCAAAATTGCTTATATATTAATTGTAGTAATTTATTTCGACCAATATGTGCACATGACACATGAAGACCAAGAGCTATATGCATAAGAAGGTTTAAAGAAACTAAGTATAATAAATCATCTGACTTAGTTTTATAATATAGTATGTCATTTTCCATAACAATTTGGAATCTGTGCATTTTATATTGTCGAGGTACTTGTTCCCAATTGAAGGCTTGGTTATGTCCTCGCAAACCTTTTGATAGCATTTTTAGGGTTCTATCGTTTGATTGGTCATTCAATACATCTACATCATTCACGTTTGTATTACTGACCACAATATGTTTCACCCTAACCGTCTGAACTGGTGTGGTATAATCATTAGAAGTGCCGAGGCCATCGGCAACGATGGTCATCTGATTATCCTGTATGTGGATTAATTGCTGTCTAGCCATGTCCGGCAAAAGATGATTTTCCCGAAGAGCAGGAGTCCCCAATATCAATGGGTGGTCTACCATGTATTGACTAGGAACTATGAAAAAAGCAGAAGGCTGTGTTCTAAATCCCATTTGGAAACTCAATTGTAAATCCACATAATGGGTTATGGGGATTCGTTCAGTTTTTTCAAATCCGCTAATGGCTTTAACACCTACTGTTTCTGATGGTAGTAGGGTCTTCCCTTCTTTCAACAATGGAATAACCTCGGAGCTCACTAGGTTTACTCCCGCTCCGCTGTCTACAAGACAGTCATAATAGGGTTTTTTAAAATCATCCAAGGAGACACAAACAATCAAGGGCTCAATATCGGCTTGACAAAGATGGATGGGGATAACCATATCATCCTCCATGTCAACAGGTTTTCCGAGAATTAATCTAATATTTTCCACAATGTCATTTTTTTGGGGAGTATTCCTATCCTCCTCTTCATTCAAGGAAGGTTCAAGAAAAAGATGTCTTAAATCGTTATGAATGGTTTGTTCAGCCACATAAGTATTTCCAGTGGAGTCTTGACTTATGTCCTTCTCCACAGGCTGACTCACGCCCGTGGGGACTGAGAGTTTAACGGTTCAGACTGCGACTTCTCATTGGATGACTGGGTAAGTTGGGAATTTGGTTGATTATTAGAGGATACTTTTTTACTTGTAGTAGCTCTATAATCTCTTGGCGATCTTTGGGAAGACTCTGGTGGGTTTCTGGTTTGCTTTGGGGGAGTTCTATATGAATTTATGAACATTTCATTTCGGAATGAGGACCACTACAAAAGGGACACTTTATTGGACTAGTGTTCTGAGGGGAACAGGGGAAGACTCGAGACCGACACTCGTTCTTTTCGTGGCCTTGTTTCTTGCAATAACTGCAAATTCCTAAGTATCTATAGCAGTCTTGCATTTGATGACCGGGTATTTCGCAATATTCGCAGGGCTTATTTTTCTTTTCATCCGGGGCATTCCGGGAAACAATCGTACGAGTTTGAGAATAGTTGTTTTGGGGCGAGCTACGGCGATTATCTCGGTAATATCGACTACCTGAAGTTCTATTTAGAGGACTACGATGATTATTACGTTCGTAGCGACTGCCGGATTTATCAGAAGGACTACGGGGTTTTTGATGAGACAGACGATTATCATTCGGGGACTGTCTTTGTCTAGGGATGGAGTGTGCTTTGTTTTTGACAACATCCACCCAACTAGGTGCCAACGTGTCAATTCTTATGACTGATTCGATGGTTTCATTGAGATCATCCATTTTTGGTTTCTCCGTTCGTTTGTGATGAACAGATTTATCATTCTGTTCAAGATCATATTGTGAAATAGAGTTTGGAAACTCAATGTTATCGGTTTCCAGGGAATCTGCAAATCCCACTATTTTTTCCCAAGGGACTCTGTCAATTCCGTCCTGTTCTTTCATTTTTATGTACTTACGGACACTCCTTTCTATATACGGGGGAAGACTACATAAGAATGCTGTCCGAAGTGAACTGTGCTCACGCATATCCAGTCCTTGGTATGCGCGTCGGGCCAACCGTTCTAAACGAAGGGCAAACATTCGAATACTCTCTTTTTTCTCTAAACGAGCCGAATGATATGCTTGTAACTGGTATTCCTTTTTCCTTTTTTCTTCGGTATGGAACCAGTCAACAAGGGTATCTCTTACGGAGAAGTAATCCCTGTCATCTTTGGTGATTAGCTTATACAACTGAAGGAAGCTGCCCTCCAGCTGTCTGCCGAGTAATCGTAACCATTGATGAGGGGCATTGGGGTAATGAAGACTACAATAAGCTTCGAAGTCTCCCAGGTATATTAGTAAATCTTGGTCGGTTTCATATTTAAATTTACCTGGGTCAACCACCTTTAGTTTCTGGGAATTTTTGACCAGTTGAGTCAGTAGAACTATGGCTTCTTCCAATAAGTCCAGGCGCTGTGTTATTCTAGGTTCTGCACACATCGCCTCTTCCGAAGGATTTTGTCGTTGTCGATAGACTCTTTGAGGCGGTGGTTGCAATAAAAATCTACTTTGAGTCTGGGTTGCATTATCATGATACGAATTAGACTGGGTAGACTGGGATTGATGAGAGTTACGGGGGAGGAATTCATTACGGGAGTTTTCTCCTCTAATAGGGGATAAAAGACGTTTCCTATCCTCTTTATGCCTTAAAACTGGCTTATCAGGATGTGAGACATCATGAGATCTGGGATATGAATCCTCTTTTGGTTCAATAGGCCTAAACGAGGGACGGGATATGACTACTTGATCTCTTGTTAGCAAGTTTCTAGTTCGTTTAGGAGACGAAATTCTTTTGATTTCATCTTCATCAAAAGACGTATTTTCTAAATAAGTTGTTTTCTTCGGGGGTGTTTTCAGAGAATTTACTGATGACTTAGGACGGACTAATTCGGGAGGATCAGTCATTCTCTTGTACATCTGATCACTCTCCCGAGAATAGGAATCATAAGTACCATAATCAGGATTTCTGCCATGTTGTTTGCTTATACGTTCTATTAATTTCTTTTCTTTTTGAAATTTGACGAGGTATTTGGATAGGGTAGGAATGGAAGTCAACTGATCCAAGTTATCGAAGTCTATTTCCTTTTCTTCCTCGCTATCCTCACCTTGACTTGTCTCTTCCTCTTGGGATTGGACAGCCATATTATATGAATCCAATGCAATCGCACTGGCGGTTTCGGTGGTTATCTCTTCCACCCTATACTGTTTTTTGATTGCTCCCTGGGGTTTATCATTCACCAAAGAATCAGGTTCAGTCATAGTCATGGTATCTTTAAGGGGTTTTTCGGTTTCCTTATCAGAATTATTATGAGACATTTTTGAAGATTTAATAGAATAACTACTCAGAAGTTTAAGGTCAAAGAAGTTCAAATGATATTTCAAGCGATGAGATGATGATTGTGAGCGAAGTCACAGTAATGGCGAGGCGCTGAACAGAGAACAGGGTCCCTGTTCGGGCGCCAGAATAATTTTTCTTATGTTACGGAGACTGAAAATTATCATTCCAGTCTCCGGTCGAAAAACTAGACATTAAGACCTAATAATCAAATGTTAATGTTCTGAGTGCGATTTTATAAATGGTTAGAATGAATGGGAAATACTGAATGGCGGTTACCTTTTAGGATTTAATAGCCACAGTCTCCTTCTTCAAGAACCATCAACGCCGGCATCAATCAGCTACGGGAAGAGTCATAGGCGTATATTTTCTAACGTGGGTCTTATCATCGCAGGGACCCTGAACATGTGCTCAACAACTCGCCCACATTGGGATTCACTCACAATTATTTTTACGTTAAGAAAACAAAACAAAACAAATTCAAGGGGGATTGAAAAACAGACAGTATTTTAGTATGGTTTTATTTAAAACGTAAGAACTTTGATGAAATGGATGAAATTATGTAGAATATGTATAAAACAGTTACCTCATGGGTTTGGTTTCTTCTTTAAATGTAAATAAGTGTAATATATATATGAAGTCACCTCAAGGGTTTTTTAGCTTACTTTAATTTAATTTATGATAAAGACTGGAAAGTATGTTCGGATTACTCTATTGAACATAAACCTAAATTTGAAATGGAAATCGTCATGGGTTGAGGGTATACATAATATAGATCATATGCTTTTCAGATTTGGCACTTAATAATTCAATATAATTTATTTTACAGGCGGGTCTAATAACTTAACTTTGGGGAAGATGAATATGTATTCATATATGAAAGAATTTTAGAAAGGGTTATCAACTTGTTTATTAAGCTCTTAGGAAATACAACCAATCTAAGGAAACTACAGTCCAACTCTGGAGATTACAATATGCGGATTTAAGCCCAAGCTCCGGGAAGACACTGATCAAGCATAAAATTCCTGGACCAGCTCTGGGACCTGGAATATTTAAGGTAGGTACTTATAGTATATTCCTATTTTACTGATTGATTTAAATATTTTATGCACATATTTCACTTTATATTTATAACTTATTAAATTTACATTAATGACACTTACCCCTAGGAATCAATAGTTCTCCATAGGGGATTTATTTTGGCCTTTGGATCCAATTGGTTGCAGAGGATATCCTATAATTAATACATTATGGTACATTAATTACCATAATGAGATAGTCTGAATTATATAATGTTTTCCTCAATATTATTATTGCAATTACTTTTTTATGAATTTATGTTAATCACTAACCTTTGAAACAGGATCAATGATCTTCCTTAATATGGTTCAATCAAAATTTATAATCAGAAATGCCCACTGAATAAATAATAGTTTGGGCAACTTTACATTTAAAGATTTAAAGATATAGATATAAATAAATTATATTCAGTATATCAACATAACTAAAAGAAAGAAGATATAAAGCATTAAATAATAATTGTCTATTTTCCAATGTTGGAACATATTATAATTGTCCAATTTGCAGAATATAAGAATACAACTGGGATCTTCTGGCATGATTTACATTTTAAAATAGTTACGCCAAAAGAGACAGGAATGGAGTCGGAGTCACCATTACATAGATGTGAGTATATATGACATATATATAATATATATATATATATATATAATATGTATATATATAATATATATATATATAAATAATATATATATCATATACTATAGTATATCAGTGTTAAATGCTGACATCATCTAACTGAACTATTCTATATCTACACAATTACTTTTTTTTTTTTTCATTTATTGTCGGAATATTTAAAAAAAAATTTTATTTAGCCTTTGGGGGCTCGAGCCGACCGGGGACAGAGGGGAGATGAAGTCCCCCGTCGTTTACGTGAGGCCGAGAGACCCGACTCCTGCCATCTTTGCGGCTTTGACCCTATGGTATCCTTTTTAGATTAAAAATAAATTACCACAGTGATTACAGAGATAGTAAAATATATTCGTTTCTTTAATAAAGAACATAGGGTAAACCGCAAAGTGGCGGGGTTTCTCGGGCCTCCGGTGGACACGGGGGGGACTTCGTCCCCCCTCTGTCCCCTGTCGGCTCGAGCCCCTAAATGGGGCGAATAAAATATAGTTTATTTAAATATTTCCGACGAATAATTGCATAAAAAAAAAAAAAAAATCCACAACTCATTCGCAATAACGTTAAAGTATTGACCATTATACCCAACCTGTATATTGGAGACTTTTGTTTCAAGAACTACAAAAAAAAAAAAAAAAAAAAAAAAAAAAAAAAAAAAAAAATTTATAAAACTAAATTTAGAATCATGTTTAAATTAAGTTTGGAACGTCACGATTATAACATTTTTTGGAGTTATTTATTAAATTAATAATTATTAATTTTTTTTTTTTGGTTCTTGATTACAATGTACGCTGATTCAAAAATGTATTCAGTTTTATAGTAGTATAAAAATGTATTCAGTTTTTATGTAGATATAGTTGATTTTTTTTAGTACAGGGGCACTAAGCTTTTGAGTGTTTTTTTTTTGGAGAACTGGCAATATTATATATATATATATAATATAATATATATATATATATTATAATATTATATATTATAATATATATATACTATATTATATAATATATTATATATTATATATCCAATCCTATCCCATCCTGGAAGAAAAGAGTGGCGCCACTTTAGGTAGTACTTATCTCCCCACTTATCCCTAATACACTTTTTGGAATTTTTTTTTTCTGAAAAATCAAGGCCTATAGTAGGTCATAAGCACACAAAAATGGGATGAAACTCTGTCAAATTTAGTAAGATTAACGTTTCAATAAAGCTCCATTTAGATCACCTTGAAGGGTGATCGAACCACATTGAGGGGTGTGAACTGGGCCATCCTTTTTAAATTGCCTCCTTTCATTATAAATTCAATTTTATGATTTTTAATTTTTACTTAATATAGTATTGTTTTTATATTAAAATTAGTAATAAGTATTAAAAATTAATAATGAATAAATTAAAACAGTGACAGACAAACTCTGGTGTTTTTTCCCTAATGCATTCATGGCGGAGCACAACGTTTTGTTACTTTTGTGATATAATAACAATAAGTAAATTTCAATTTTACTTTTTAACTTTTAACAAAAAAAAGTATGTATATTATATTTTAAATTGGCTATACTAACAAATGACACTTAAATAATAAGAAATACATTAAACTTAGAAATAACGATGGGTGTGGCCCAATTGCACCCCAATCACAATTTTTATGGGTGGGGGGGGGGGGTGGAATCAGGCCAAGTTTAGGCCCAGCGATTTAACCACTATGCACGGTTTGGAAAAAATATATAGATACATATGAAACCATAATTAATTTTATTTCTTTAGGATTACCTGAAAAAAATAATAAAAGCGTTAAAGTATATTTATTTGTATTTAACAAAAGTTAAAAAAACTCACATTTTCAAAAGTGAAATTCTATTTAAGGACATTTTATACACTAATTATTATATTTTTTAAAAATATAAAAAACTCTCTAGAATTAAAGATGAACTAAATAAAACTTATAAGTACTACCGCGTGGCGCTATTTAATGAGCAAAAAAAAAAAATATATAATATATTTTTTTTATTCTACAGTCACCCGCCCGACGCTATATAACAGGCTGCCGGATATCCGGTATCCGTCCAGCCGGTATCGGTTATCCGCCCATTCCTTAACTATATATATATATATAATATATATTATATATATATAATGTTATATATTATTAATATATATATAGTATATATATATATATATATATATATATTATATATAATATATATTATATATATATATATATAAGAAAGATTGTTTGGAATTATATAAGAGAAATAAAGAAATACTAAAAGTGCATAACGTAAGAGGAAAAAAAAGAGTAAATGAACAGTTTGAAGGAGGATGAATGGGGACTTACAAGGGAATAGGAATTCTCTTCTGGAAGAAGCGCGGAAAGGTTAGAATGAGAATAAGGGAATCTGCGTAGAATAATTCAATAGGAACGGTGCTTTCGTAACTGATGAAATGGATGTGAGGGGAGTGTGGCGGGAACACTTCAAAGACGCAAAAATATTAGTAGTAATGGCTTGAAAGGAATTGGGTAAAACTAATGGTGGCAAGTAAGAATAGTATTTCGGGGTGATATCATTAGTAAGGAGGAGGTATAGGTAAAGGAAGAAGTTTAAGAATGGTAAATCTGCAGGATATAGATGAAATTACTGGTGAAATGATCCAGATGGAGGCGAGATGGTGATCGAATGGAATGATAATATATATATATAATATATTATTATATATATATAATTTTATTTATATATATATATATATTATATATATAGTATATATATATATATATATATATATATATATATATATATATATATATATTATATATATATTATTATATATAGATCTTTCTGCTTCTTCTTCTTCACCTTCCATCTTTGCCAAGATTGGGGGTAAGTTGCTGTACAAGCATCGGAAAAGGAAAACAGTAGGAGAACATGACAAACGTTCTCGAAAGAAGCCAGCCTTACCGCCCCCTCTGATCCATTAATTAGTGAGAACTCGGTCACAGAACAGAAATCCAACCCTAGAGCTCATGGGACCGCGACGGACTCTCACTATGGTAAATCGTCAATGTAGGGTTCATCCCCTGGCCCAGGGGGGCAAACATGACCCCCATACAAAACCCGCATTCTCTCCTATTCATTGCACCCTTTTATTCTCGCCTCTGCCAAACTCACATTTCTCTCCTTCAGACATTCGTTCACCGACTCAAGTCCATTTCTCTTCGGTCTCCCAGCCGGTCGGTTCCCAACACCTTCGCCACTATATATCCGCTTAACCAACCGATTTCATTTCCTCTTTACAGATGACCAAAACCATCTCAACATACTTTCAATTTATTCTCTCATTACCCCTTTCTCTCACACAAACACCACTCTCTAACGTTATTTCCTCACTATTATAATTCTTTTCACACCTGCTGCCCCTAGATTGTCCATCTGAAACACATTGACTTTTTATGATTCTATACTTCTTATTCCCAGAACCCATAGTCTCACTACACTACATTAACACAGGTAACATACCTTCATGTAAGACTCTAGCGCACTCAGGACTTGGATCCATCACTTACATTAACCAACGATTTAATTGCCCACCAGAACCTTCCTGCCATTCACAACTTTCCTATGATACACTCTGATCATCCGTTCCCCTACTCATCCAACACATACCCTATAATATTTAAACTCGACCACTTGTTCCAGTTGGTCATCATCTAACATAATTTCACACTGAGACTGTCCTCACTCAACAACCATAACCTTATCTTATCTACGTTTTATCTTTATATATTTACATACCCTGCAAATCTCTCATACCAATCCTCTCAACCTCTTCAGATTCGCCACACAGAACAAAATCATCCGCAGTATAATAGCTCAGGCCTCCACTCCTCTCCATTAGCACATCATCGTAACAACCTTTCCTGCACATCCCCACTCGAATTCTTTCATAACCCCCATCCATATACACATTGAATAACCGAAGGAGGAACATAAACACCACACCCTGCTCACTACCTCTCTCTCATCCGTAAACCAATCACCTTGACACCATTCCTTATTCTTACACACGCTTCACTATCGTCATAAATACTTTTGATTCCATTTCAGAAGCCTACCACCACACACCATATATCACTATACCTGCATAAACTCCTATAACTCTATTCATAGGCCTGTATTTGTAAAAATAAACCATAAAACCTTAAATACTAATGGATTCTTCTTTCCCTCATTTTCTCAATCATTTGTTTCAATGTTAAGATTTGATCGACACATCCTCTACCACTCCTAAACGCACCTTTGTTCTTCACCAACCCTGTGGATGTTGGTATACCTTCCTCAACACTTCAATAATATCATTCCTTCCTAAATTTCTACAATTCCCCTTTCCTCTGCCTTACCCTTATATAAAGGTAACTATCTACCGTCCCCCAATCCCTTGTGACTATACCCTCATAACGCTTATATATCATATAGTAGTTATATATATAATATTAATAGTATACTATAAATAATTATTATATATATATATATATATATAATAGTATTAGTATATTATATATATATATAATAATATATTATAAGATTTATATATTGAAAAATATATAGAGAATATTTTTTTTTTACAATTTCTTTATAGTTTAAAGAAAGTTCATTAGAAAATTTCCGGTTCCAGCCAGCTTTTTTTGGTGGATTCCAGCTCAAGAACTGAAAATTTCCCATTCCAGTACACCCGAATATATATATACTATATATAATATTATTATATTAAGTTATATATTTAATAATATACATATTATATATAATGTATATATTATTATATATTATATATACTATATATATATATTATATTAATATATATATAGTAGTTATTTATATATTATATATTAATATATATATTATATATATATATATATATATATATATATTATATATATATATTATATTTTTATGATATATATTATATATATTATAATAGTTAGAATGAGATTATATGTATATATATATATATTATATAAATTGAGTTAAAATTACCTCTGCGCTACCAAGTTTGGCCATTTTAAGATCAAAAGTCTCAGCCGAGATGCGATCTGCTTCTTCAATATTATCAGTAATTAAGAAATTGTCGAAGTAAATTCCATCAGAAATTGACCAAAGTTCAATTCCTAGAGCACCCTATGGATTAGAGAGGGAAATGGTTTAACCATATTTTAAATATCAATTCTTGCATAAATAAACCTAGGGAATAGGATTTACTTATACTTATTTTTACTTCAACTGCCAGAAGAATTTTGTAAAGGTAAGCTAAAATACCATTCTGATATGTGTGTATTATATTTTAAACCAAATTGTAAGCCTGGAGATTGAAATTTCTATAAAGTCTGAGTATAATAAGAGTTATAGATAACAAAACTATCCGTATATTATATACATCCACACAAAAATCATTCGTATCACTATATACATCCACACAAAAATCATTCGTATCTACCTCTATACTCTTGAACCAAATAAACTTATCAATACTTCCCCACAGACCCCTTCAAAATTGAAGCAAACCTCCTCTCAGCGCAAAAATGAAGACCTAAGTTTTCTCATTGGGAGGTTTGCTTCAGATTTGAACTATTTTATATTGGAAGTTTGCTTCAGATTTGAATGAGTTTGTGGGAAAGTATTGATTTGGTTCAAGAGTGTAGGGGTAGATAGGAATGATTTTTGTGTAGATGTTTAAAACATATAGTGTTTTGTAGGAGAAAGATGATGATGCTGCAAGCAAGAATTTTGTGTACTTCTAAAGAATGATGGGACGGGTGGGTAAAGTTTCTTTTTTCTGTGGAAGAATTGTGCACCCAGTGGTTAAATGGTGCCTGGCTTGAATCATTTAGTTTCTTTATGAAAATTTTGTTATGAAGTTTTTGGTACATAGTTAAAATTCTGTGATGCTTTGAAAATTCTACGAGTTTTCAAAACCATACCGTACACTCATACCACTGAGTGCGAGCCCCTTGCAGCAAATAGAATCAACCCTAGGGTTTCACAACACCACAAAAGATCCCCACTGTGGTATCTCGTCAATGTAAAGTTCATCCCCTGGGAAAGGCCCATAAGGGAAGGGGTAAAACCAAATGAAGGTGGCTTGATGGAGTAAAGGAGTTATTACTAAAAAAGGGCAATAATATGAATGAAGGTAATAGACTGATAAATGATAGGATCACTTGGAGAGCAGTAGTACACAGTAAGAATCGTTAAGTGTGGCAATTAATTGAACCCCAAAACAAAGAAATAACTTCAATAGCTTGGAATATTTCAATTACTTGAGTATTCCAGATTTGCAACTGACATCACCCCACAATAATGTGAGAAAATAATAATAATAATAATAATAATAATAATAATAATAATAATAATAATAATTAATAATTTTAATAATAATAATAATAATAATAATAATAATAATAATAATAATAATAATAATAATAATAATAATAATAATAATAATAATAATACTTACAACAGGGGTCATTTTAAAAGGCTCTAAATCTTCATAGTAATCGGGATTAGGAATTCTACGAGGAGCCCATTTTCCTTTATAATTTGGGTTGTTAATGAGAGGAGTTTTCCATTTACCTTTATAATTTGGGTTATCTATCATTGGAGGTTTCCATTTCCCACATCCAGGGGCATTTTCACATTTTGGATTTGATATTAAAGGTGCTTCCCATTCTCCATCCATTTCATTATCCCTAATATCAATATATATATATATATATATATATATATATATATATATATATATATATATATATATATATATATATATATATATATATATATATATATACGATATATATATATCTGGAGTATATATATATATAATATATAATATATGTAATAATAATAATATATCACGATTAATAATAATAATATATAATAATAATATAATATAATAATAATATGTATATATATATATATAATAATATATATATAATAATATATATATATATATATATATATATATGTATATAATATAATATATATAACAATAATAATAATAATAATAATAATATATATATAATATAAATATATATATATATACTATATATATATATATATATAATATTTATAATATATATATATGTTATATATAATAACAATAATAATAATAATAATAACCAATAATATATATAATATATATAATAATAATAATATATTCTTTAATAATAATATATATATATATATATATATAATAATATAATAATATGTATATATATGTATATATAAATAATATATATATATACTATATATATATCGAGGCTTAGGTTCAAGTACAAGTACTTATACTTTGGTATATTTTTTGGGGTACTTGTACTTGCAGTATCTAAAACCCAGTGTACTTGTACCTGCACCTGTACTTGAAAATTTGCAAAGTACTTGCAAGTACTTTACAAATTTTCAAGTACAAAAGGTTCAACATTTTCTAATAATATTGATACTATTATTTCTATATATGTATTTTAAATAAATTTCTAATTACGAAATAATAAAAGTATGATATATATATATATATATATATATATATATATATATATATATATATATATATATATATATATATATATATATATATATATATATATATATATTTTTTTATATATATATTTTTGTATATTTATGTATATATAATGTTTTCTGTAGTTAGCAGTGGCCAAAAGTATATAAAATACAATTAAATTGAATTAAAATCATGAATGAAATATAAATGATGAAGGAACTGAGAATATGTAACAAGAAATTCTTATATATATATATATATATATATATATATATATATATATATATATATATATATATATATATATATATATATATATATATATATATATACATATATATATATATATATATATATATATATATATATATATATATATATATATATATATATATATATATATATATATATATATATATAGTATATATATATATATATGTATATATATCAGGCTTGGGTTCAAGTACATTTTGTTAAGTACAAATACAAGTAATCTAGAATTGTACAAGTACTCTAGAATTTGTACAAGTACAAGTACATGGTATCAAGTACAAGTACAAGTACTTTATGAAGACTTGCATATATATATATATATATATATATATATATATATATATATATATATATATATATATATATATATATATATATATATATATATATGATAAATGCCCTTATATAAGGGCATTTATCAGATAAATATATGAATTGTAGAGTTGGAAATCTATTTGATGCCATATATATATATATATATATATATATATATATATATATATATATATATATATATATATATATATATATATATATATATATATAATAATTATATAAATATATTATATATATATATATATATATCATCATCATTATCATCATCATCATCATCATCATCAGCCACCTTCTCTCCCCAAGACTGGGGGTAAGGTGCGTAACATGCACCGGAAACAGAAAAGTAGCAGAAGAATATGAAACAAGTCGAAAAGAAAGCTCAACCTTACCGCATCATTTATACCTTTTTGTGAGAACTCGTCGCAGTCAGAAAATCCACCCTAAAGCTTCAAGAAACCCTCACTAAGGCATCTCTTCAATGTTCATCCCTTGGCCCAGGTGAGCTACAACCATACCCTTTCACAAAACCCCGCCATTCACTCCTATTATGCACATTTCTTCTAGCCTCTGCCAAACTCACATTTCTCTCCTCCACTCATTCCTTTACTGACTCAATCCACTTTTTCTTCAGTCTCCCAGCCGGTTGATTCCCAGCACACTCACCACTATACATCCGTTTAACCAACTGACTATCTTTCATCCTTTCCATACGGCCAAACCATCTCAACGTACTTTCATTTACCCCTTTCTTCACACCACACAACTCTCTAATACGTTCATTCCCAATTTTATCAATTCTTCTCACACCTAACACCCCTAAGATTGTCCATTTTTAACACATTGTACTTTAGATCAATATCTCTTTTTCCAGACCATAGTCTCCCTACTATACATTAACACAGGTAACAACATACCCTCATGTAAGACCTTAGCGCACTCAAGACTTAGTCCCTTTACATCCACCAACGATTTAATTGCACCAGCCACCTTCCCGCCATTCACAACTTTCCTACTGCACTCTGCATCATTCATTCCCTTTTCATAACTTAACATCGAAGACTGTCCTCACACACAACCATAACCTTACTCTTATCTACGTTTACTTGCAAACCCCTCCTTTTACACACCCTGCCAAATCTCTCTACCAATCCTCTTAAACTCTTTTCAAATTCACCACACAAAACCAAATCATCTGCATATAATAGGTAGGGAACCATCCACTATCTTCCATTCTCCATCATTATTACACCATCCCCTGCCACCCCCACCTCTAATTCTTTCATAACCCCATCCATATACAAATTGAATAACCAAGGAGACATAACACATCCCTTCCTCACTCTGCTATTAATATTAAACCAATCACTTTCGACACTATTTATTCTTTCACACACTTCACTATCGTCATACATACTTTTGATTCCATTCAGAAGTTTACCACCAACATCATATATGACTAACACCTGCCATAGAGCTTCCCTATTAATCCTATCGTACGCCTGGTGCAAATCCATAAAACCTAAATACAATTTATTCTTCTCCTCCCTCTTTCCCAATCATTTGTTTTAATGTAAAGATTTGATTCACACATCCTCTACCATTACTAAACGCACCTTGTTCTTCACCAATCAGTCCTTCAGTCACTCGACGCATTCTTTCGACCAAAATACCAGCATATTTCTTCCCTACAACATTTAATAAACTAATTACCCTATAATACCTTCAGTTACCTTATCCCACCTACCCTTATATAAGGGTACTAGTATTGCTCTCCTCCAATCCCTCGGAACTATACCCTCCATAAACACTTTGTTACACAACTTCTAAATCCAATCAATCACCATCTTGCCTATATACTTTTACTTTATTGATGACAAATTTTATTCTTTCATTCCTCATATTTTTAAAATCGACAATTAAAACTCTTTTTGACTGGGGAAAATCAGTTACGAAATTCGACGTGGTTTTAAAAACAAACTTTACACAGTTTAAATTTAGATTTATTTTTTCGAGTGAAAACAAAATTGGGAAATATTTTAAATTTAAAGATAAACTCCCTTTAGCTCTATGCTCATCAGTAGTACATCATTACAAGTGCGGTGACTGCGATGCCACCTACATATGAAAGACAATACAAAGCCTTTCCATATGTATTGGTGAGCATAAAGGTATTTCATTTACAACTCTAGACCATTTACATCATCCCCCCTATTCAGCTATAAATGCTCATTCTTTTCAGGAAAACGACAATATACATGATACGAATTTTGGAATATTAGCCCAGACTGAGGAACCCGATCTTCAGTTGTTAGAATCATTGTATATTTGGCATCTCAAACCGACCTTAAATGAAAATCTAAGCTTTAACAGTTTTTTAATACTGGTGAGATTTTGTTTAAATCATGAACTCTTAACCACATAATATAGTAATCATTAATTTATCTATATGGTTAATTTATTTCAACTTTATATTATTTTAACTTTTAATTAATTTTATATAATATTTTGTTTAAAATTTTATCATTATATTATAAGTCTTGAAAATGGGAAGAAGGATTCTAACCCGAAACTAGTCGGCTAATAAATAATTTAAAATGTTCAAATTCGTTTTGGTTATACTCGATATTATATATATATATATATATATATATATATATATATATATATATATATATATATATATATATATATATATATATATATATATATATATATATATATTTTTCTTTTTTTTTAACCTTAATATATATATATATATATATATATATATATATATATATATATAGAGGAATAAAGTGGTATTACAGTTCTCTTATTTTTTCAGAATATTTATGCTGAAAAGATTTTTGATACACAAGAGTATCTATTTTTGTTAAGTAATTTTTCTAATTGTTTTTCCATATTCAAGTGAATAAAAAAGTTGACTTTGTTAAATAAGCTTAAAATATAAAAAGTTGTGACTGTTAAATAAAATAAAACTAAATATAGGAGTATTTTTATTAAAGTGAAGTGACTTGAATGAACTATTCAGTGAAGTGAAGTGCCTTGAATGAACTATTCAAATAAGAACATTACTTTGGGGCAAAACCCCAAAACAGAAATAAGAAACAATATATAAGAAGATTAATACAATTGATGAAAACTAATTAAAAGAATAATTGAAAAACATTTCTATTGAAAAGGATATTGAACAAGAAAATAACTAGGAAAAGAAGACATATTGAAGTTGGTAATCCTTCAAAAGACCCATCCGATTTGATTACTAAATTTGAAGACCAATCCCCTAACTAGGGTGAGTTAGATATTGAAGTTTTGTTAAATGGAAATAAATGCTCAATTTTTGTTTATATTAATTAAAAAGGATTTTTCAAACTTGGCCTGATCACTGTTATTTTTAACAGGGACCAGGTATAGGAGCCTAAGTTCAACAAGTGTGGAAGCTACACCATTTATCAACAATTCAAAGTCGGATATCAACACTTCAAATTACTCCAGAGTGGATTCCGGAAAGCAAACTACATTTGACATTTTAATTATTATTTATAACTGTGATCATTGTTACTTTTAACAACAATACAAGAGACCAAGATTTGCCAACATTGGCAATTATCAGTGTTGAATAATTCTCTAAATAAAAATATTTAATCATTAAACAAACCAGAAGCTGTTTGTTTACAAATTGCAGGTGGTGGGTTTGCTAATCTTACTAACTTCATTAACAAGGAAGGTGAAGGTATGTGAAGTTTTATTCAAGTTTATTAAATTCTAAAGTTATAAATATTAATTTATTAAGTTATTAATTATTAAATTATAAATCATTGCATTTTAGTAATAAAATATAAACAATTTTAATTGTCACTTAAATATCTAAAATATTATTGAATTAGTTAGTTAGTTTTATTCTTAAGTATAAATTTTTATCAATTATTAAATTATTTATTATTAATATAACATTTATGCACATAATTACGCATCTCATACTTCTGTAAATATAGCCTTAAATGTTCACATCCTTCTTTTAAAACCCTGCATTGCGCTTTTGCATTACTGGCTTGCGATTTAAAATTTTTGTGTAAGTAATTACTGTTCTTTTTCCCAATAGCACCATCCCTTTTTATTATGCACCATTCTTTCCTGGATTATTTTTAATTTCCAGTTTCAGTGGACGAGTGTGTCCAATTCTACACGCAGCAGGACCCTTATGGTCTGAAGCAATTGTCTTGCCATTTCAATAGAAGAGAGGTCATTTCTTCCTTCCTTAAACGAATACCAAGACAATAAGAAAAGCTTAGATAGGTTAGTCCCTTCTTATTTCCCTTTTCTTATTTTATTGCCAGTTACCATAATAATATATATATATATATATATATATATATATATATATATATATATATATATATATATATATATATATATATATATATATATATATATATATATATATAAATATATATATATATATATATATATATATATTTATTTATGCCACTCTAAAAATATATATATATATATATATATATATATATATATATATATATATATATATATATATATATATATATTTATTTACATATAATAATAATATATATATATATATATATATATATATATATATATATATATTCGTAAATGGAAATTTATTTAGAATACATAAGAAATAATAATATCAATACATAGAAAAATGATAAAAAAAAATATTGGCAAGTTAAAAATACCAAAAGTACTTGCAAGTACTTTTAGCATTTTTAAGTACAAGTGCAAGTACAAGTACATGGGTTTTAGAAACTGCAAGTACAAGTACAAGTACTCCAAAAAATGTACTTAATTCCAAGTCCAAGTACTTGTACTTGAACCCAAGCCTGATATATATATATATATATATATATATATATATATATATATATATATATATATATATATATATACTATATAAATACTCTTGTTTCTGCTTCTCTATCAACTCTATCAACTATCAAATAGCACGATTGTCATTCTTCAGAAAAGTTTAGAAGTGGTTATAGGTTTCTTCTAACGGTAGGAAAAGGTTTATATCTCTTGGTTTCATTAGTTTAGCTAGTATTGGAAAATTTATTAGCCTTGATTTTATCATCTTTTTAGAAATTGTATGTCTGTCTCTTCTGCTTTTCACAACAAGGCTCTTTACCAACCGAAACTAGGAAAGGACATAGGTGTTCTTCAACCTCTGAGAATCAGAGGTAAATTATTACTTTATTTTCATGATATTTTTTTTTCAATTTATATCTTCATTATTTAAAAATGTAAAACATAGACAAGAGAAATGATGTACTATAGCACTATAATTACTCCACAGGAACTAGGTGCAGGAGTTATTTCGAGTGAAGTTAAGCAGTGAGAAAGGCAAACGAGTAAACAATTCAAATTATTAATTCTAATTCACCTTCAACTGTTGGAAAAAGACAACTAAAACATTGAAATAATGAAGGTGATATGCGAATAAATTAGTGGTGTATAAAATAAATAAGTGGTGCCAATAGTACTACAATTTAAAATAAAGTTTATAAAGAATTTAGTTAAAATAATTAAAGATTTTCTTTGTTTCGTACATAATTATATTGTGTCAACATATTATAGGCTTAATCATTATTCAAATTCGTTGATATTAGTTTCTTCTAAAGTAAAGGAACAATAAATAAATATATATTTTTTTTGAGTGAATGAGGGTAATTTTGTTATTGATGGAGCATGCTCAATGAATGGTATTTTTAGATAGGTAATTTTAAGGACAAGTAAAAATTTAAATAATGAAATAAACAATTGTCAGGAATACCTGATTTAAACAAAAACATAAATTAAAGTCAAATTTCTCTTGTAAATTTCCTTAACACGTTGACTGCCATGTCAACAATAATTGTTGACAGTGATTTCCAAAATGTGCCACGTCAACAATAATTGTTGACGGGTTTTTTTCAGTGGTAGGCCATGTCTTCAATATTTTGCGACATTCTATCTAATATTACATGCTTTTGAACATCGTTGGCACACGGTGGACATTTTTGCTTAAGGTCCTTGGCCCTCCAGAATTTTTTTTTTTTTTTTTTTTTTTTAATGCAAATATGAGGGTAAAATTGGAATGAAAACTTGTAAATCAATGATCATTCTTTACTGAAATTGATAAAAAAAACTATATACATGTTATTTGAAGATAAATAATGAAAAAATACAAAATACGGAATCATTCAATAACAACTTGGTAGAACCAAGTAGGAGTTTTCTTTGGACAATAATCTAGCATGCCCTGGTAACGTCACAGCTTCAAGCACTTCTATCATGGCATAGGCCTATCCTACATCATAGAATATACCCGAGTCAGGTGTCTATCTTCAGGTATCCTCTTCAAACTGACCACCGTGGTTGGTGAAGGTGCTGCCTGCCTACCCCTGAGGTTTCACACCACTACGTCCAAGGAGGGGAGGGGGTCTGAGCCCCCAAAACCTGGAAAAGGACTTAGAAGGTTGAAATTTGGTGAGTAGAGAGAAGAGAATGACTGAAATAGAGTAATGAGTTTACAGTAAGTGCCCGAGCAAATGAGCCGGAGTTGGAGCTGAGGACGCAGCCAGGCTGGAATTTTGGCTCCAGTCACATATTGAGCCAACTGAGGTGTGTTTATATATGTTTCATAGGACACAGATTCCGAATTTGGGGGCTTCAATCAGGGTTGTGGAGTCGGTTCAAAAAATTTCCGACTCCACCCTCTTCAAAATTACCGACTCCGACCTCTTCAAAATTACTGACTCCGACTCCACCCTTTTGAAAATTGCCGACTCCGACTCCACTCTTTTGAAAATTACTGACTCCGACTCCACCCTCTTCAAAATTACCGACTCCGACTCCACCCTTTTCAAAATTGCCGACTCCGACTCCACTCTCTTCAAAACTACCGACTCTACAACCTGGCTTCAATAACCCCAAATGAGTTTGAAGGTCCCCCCTTGATGGGGGTCCCTGCTGAAAAAAGAAGAAAAGCACACAGAGTGAAGGGCAGAGAAAAAGTAGGAAGGAAAAAAGAAGGAAAAAGAAGGAGGAGGAGAAGTCTCATATGACGGAGCAAATGAGTCGGAGCCGGTGCTGGAGCAGGAGTTAGAAGAAAAGCATAGAGTGCTTTGCCGAGAAAGATGAAGGAAGAAAAATTAAATCTCTTGTGTCTGAGCAAAGGAGTCATTGGAGGTATCGGTACAGGCACCGGAGTGGGGCCAGTGTGGTGCCGGTGCGGGGCCGGTGCAGTGCCGAATTAGTATACATGTAGTTAGCACCATAATATTGATATCCATTTTATGTTTTCAGTGATGTAGACCATGAATAACATAAAATATATGATGTCAACAAATATTGTTGACATGGCACACAAATATACTAAAAATTAAAAATTAACAAACAACATAAAAGTAACTTTATTCTAACACCTAGAACCTATTTTTATTACCAAACATGTTCCTTATTGTTATTTTCATTTGTTAAATTAAAAAAATGAATTAAAAATAAGGAACATCATGTAAAAAACATTGTCAACATATATTGTTGACATGGCACCCTGAAGGTACTAAAAAAAAAAAGAAACAAAAAGAAAGATTTTCTCAAAAACTATTACGATTTGAACACTAAAATTAACACCAAACCTATTATTTTACTTCATATAATGTATTTATCAAGTAAAAATTTTTTGGCCTGGGGGTGACTTTTACTGATTTAGGCTTGGCAGTCAACGTGTTAAGGGTATTCTACTTTTTTTTTTTTTGTATAATTAATTTAAAATTGAGAAAAAGTTGCATTAATGTATTGAGCAAACAAAGTTTTTTTTTATTTTTGTAATTTTGTATTGGTGTGTCAAAAGTTATTTATTTTCTTATTAAATGGATTATAGCTTATTCTTCCCTTATCCCCTGAGTTCATAATATTATAATTGTTAGAGTTGATGCTGCTTAAACTAAAGGTCATAAAAAAATTTTCTGATTAAAGGTAAAATGTTACTTTCATGTTACTGATTCACATTTGTTTCTTTTTATTCTTATTCTTTAATTCTAATTCCATTTATTTTATAATTTTTTTTGAGTAAATTGGCCCAGTTTTCCTAAACTTTCTAACAAATAAATCAACAAAAGTAACACCACAGAAAGAGGAAAAGAGGAAGCGGTGGCAGTGTATCAAGGGGTTCTGAGGATCTCACTGGTTTATTGCCAAACCCTGGCCTCAAAGGGTTCCAAAATTTCTCTAATTTTAAGGATAATACTAGTGAGTTCATATTTTTCTTTATTTATTACTTTTCATTATTTATATGATTTTAGAGTTCTCTTTCTTTCTCTTACTTTCTATTGTAAAACAATTAATTTCTTTATTATTTATTTAATTTATTTCTTATTTATTCATAATCATTTATTAAATTATTACAATATATATATATATATATATAAAAGGGATGTACCGATGGTATCAGTAAATTTTCTTGGTATCAGTATTGGTTAATATGGCCGATACTTCTTACTTTCTGGATGAAGAATTATGAGAACTTTTAGATTCAATAATAAATATAGTTTCGATATATAATAGGTTCTAATAAGGAATTCCTTAAGCTAGCTGAAACCCCACAAGAATGGCATCTCTGACAGTGAACCACTTCTAGAATGCATTTAAATAGCATAACCGAGGAGCTTGCTCCCTTGACAAAAAAAAGATTCACAGAAGTGGAAGCCGCCTTATCAGCAACCCCTGGCAACAGCACTGATAGTGACGGTGGTGGCTTTTCAGCAAATAAACCTACTGAAGATAGCCGAAATTGCATTGACACCTCATTCACCTTCAAAGGAATCACACCAAGGAACCTCATTGAAAAAACTCAAGAGACAGTCATCAAGGAGCAAAGATAATTCAAATTTGCAATCTGTGAAAGAGGAGATGAGGCTCTTCGAAAACATGAAGATGCTGCCTACAGAAGAGAATCCTATCATGTGGTGCCATGAAAATGGGCCAAGGTTTCCATTATTATCAATGCTTGCAAGCAAATATTTATCAGCCCCTCACTCATCAATCTAGAGCGAGCGTATTTTAGTGTAGGTAGAAATGTAAACACACAAAAAGGAACAGGCTCTCGCCAGATACTAGTGAAAGC
>JABUQX010132538.1:0-2500 GCA_015478945.1 Trachelipus rathkii | reverse complement strand
TATATATATATATATATATATATATATATATATATATATATATATATATATATATGAACCATCCACATGCTTATTTGGCTTAGTCAAAACTAATGATATATATATGATACCCAAACCATCCACATGCATTAATAACTAAGTTATGGTCATGCATGCAGACTAACATTAATAACTATACTGTAACTAAAAACCCACCAATTTGGCTTTGTCTAAATATATTATATGATACCCAAACCATCCATATACCTATCCAACCCTTTCTTAAATGTTGCAATCAGAGTCACACTCAACAACCTCCTGTGGCAGACTATTCCAAAATTTAACAACCCTATTACTGAATGCATGCTTTCTTATATCAAGATGGCTTGCTTTCTTCTTAATTTTCTTATTATGCCCCTTGGTCACCTGTCCATGCTCTACTATGAAAAATTTGTTGGTCTCCATATTATCAGTAGATGTAAATATTTTGTAGACTTGTATCATGTCCCCTCTGAGAAATCGCCTTTCTACAGAAAACATTCCTAACTCCTTCAGCCTCTCCTCATAGCTCTTACCCTCAAACCCAGAAATCATCCTTGTTGCTCTATGTTGCACTCTCTCTAGCATATCTAAGTCTTTCTTTAAATAAGGGGCCCAAACTTATGCACAATACTCTATTACAGGCCTAACATAGCTATTATACAGTTTACTTTTACTTCCTTGCTCTTATAATCAACATAGCGATTTATTATGCCCAGCATCTTATTAGCTTTATTCCTAGCTTTCAAACACTGATTAGCTACTTTCAAATTACTGCTTATAATCACACCTAAATCTTTTTCTTGGTCCACAGACTCCAGCCAATCCCCATTCATATCGTAGTTAAAACTTTTATTTGAGTAACTTAACTGCTCATCACCAGGCCCTTCATATAAAATTAGAATCATATATTTTTTTAATAAATTTTTGCAATTTTTAACTTTGGTTACAAGCTGAAATCTTTTAAAATTTGTTTAGCCTCGGCTGAAAATTGTGAGTAATTATGGTACTAGCGATTTTGCAGTTTATAATGCCCCCATATTAAGTTTTTGTAGTTCATCCCCAGAGGGGTAATTTTTCTACAAGTTTTGTGGTTATATTTTATTTTTTTGAACGAGTTTTTCAAAAGATACTGTGCTTGTATAATTTTAAACTTTTAAATATTTTTTTTATCACAAGATAAGTTGGTAAAATTTGTATATTTGATATATTTATGATATACCGGTATTTAAAGTTTTGATATGCCTCTATAAGATTTTCATTTATTTTATCACCAGAGGTGAAATTTATGGCATACTGAGTATCTACTGTTTAATATGCCTCTATACTATTTTTATACAATATGTTGTCGAAAGAGGTTTTTATTTATATTACTTGCCCATCTTTAAATTTTTTTGTGTGTCGAGCGTTTTTTTTAAAGATTGTTATAACTTTTTAAGTCATATAATTCGGTCTGCCACTTCGCTTCTCACTTCATTTTTATGAAACCTACTTATCACAATTTAATTTTTTTGTAACACTTCCTTAATATATTCTGTTAGTTATATTTAAATGGGTGATTTTTGTTTTTTTTGTTTTTGTAATTTTAATGGGGTCTATCTTATTCATTAAAAGTAATTTTTTTATACAGTGTGGTACTGTTTTTGATTCTAAACAGTTTGTTGGTAAAACTTCACTTTTAAAATTTTGTGGGTGTATCTGGTTTTAAAAGATTAATATTAGTAAGAAGCTTTCAAAATCCCTCAGGTTATGAAAGTAATTTGTAGAGAAATAAAAAAAATTTATTTAAATTTCTTTAAGCGTAACTTGAAAATGATTTTTGTCAATTTTGATTTTTATTATAGGCCTAATGAGAGAGGCGCCATTTTTAATTTTTTTAATATTTTTAGGAAGTTTTAATATTAGTTGATCAAAAGGATAAACTTAAAATTTTGACGCTATTTCTGTTAAAGTAAATCAGACAGCTGTTGTGTTTTTGATGTTTTATTTTATGTTTTATAATTTTCTTTATTTTTGAAAGGATAACCCTGAACCCCTGTTGGGACTATGATGTAAAACATTTTTCATTTTAAATTTAATATTTATTTAAGTATTTCGATTCATCATTTGATAAATTTTAAAAGCGTGTTAAACTTAGCCATTTTTTTTGTTTTATTTATTTTTTGTATTTATATTTCTTGTACTATTTGCCCATTAGTGATGTTAATTATTTTTATTTATGTTTTAGGCACTCTACACTGTGGTGTAAATTTTATCTAAAATAAATCATATTCTGAACTGGAGTCTGATTTGCGTTATCCTACAAACTATCCAAGGCCTATACTTTTAACTTCCCATTTACCAACAAGATTCAACGAATGACCTGCACATGGGATAAATATATATATATATATATATATATATATATATATATATATATATATATATATATATATATATATATATATATATATATATATATATATATATATATATATATATA
>JABUQX010132537.1:0-14866 GCA_015478945.1 Trachelipus rathkii | reverse complement strand
TATATAATATGTAAATATATACTAAATATAAATAGTTAATATAAATCAAAATTGACCGGACCGGGCTCGAAGAAAACAGAGAATAGGCGACTGATTAATACCGCATAAAAAGTATATATGAAAGTGAGTTTAAGCCAAATATATATATATTAAAAAATGATGATTTGAATTACAAGATTAATTTTTTGTTTCTCACTTTTATGACTTTTGAAGCTTTCACAGTTATAAGGTAAAGAATGTAACGAAGAAAAAACTGAGTTTTTATATTATTATTTTCAATTTTTTTATAACATCAATTAAAATTATTAATATACGATATTTATCATATATATATTATTACATTATTGGGACCAATTATTTAGAGTCGTAATTATTATTATTATATAATGAAAATTATTATTATTTCTATTATTTCATATAATATAGTTAATGTATAATTATTATTACTTAAATGATATGAAATAGGGATTACATAATAAGGAGACTCGCCGCGGAAGAAAGTTAATAAATATTACTTATCACACTTTGTGTAGAGCTTCCATTGTTAGATCCTCTTTTGCGGTAATAAGTGTTATTATATATTTTTTGTATGTAACTTGTTATACTTCTTGTAATTATATATATATATCTAATTGATTATTATGTACAGTTGATTATTCGGTAGATTAATGTATGATCTTACATCTATTCAATGATGTAAGTACAAAAAGAGCCCGAATTCTAGTGAAATCGAACCGGCTATTCTCTCTGTTAGATTCCCAGTCAGTGCGGGTCCGCCGCCGCCGGGAGGAAAGGCGCAGAAGAAGCGGACAGGAGAAGTGGGGTGTTAAAATACCGAGGACATTACAGACAATACAAATACTAATAAAAAACGAGAGAAGATACGAGAGCAGAGAGCGATTAATGGTTTAATTGTCGTTGGAGACTTCTGATCTAGCTTCTAAACACTAAAGTCCACCATCACTGAAACTGAAAATTCGGAGAGAGCTTACGAATCTAATACGCAATATATATTAAAGAATGCACAGGCTTGAAAAGAACATACAAGTTTCTATTACAGTAAATATCTTGTACACACTGCCAAAGTGGGAAATCTTTAAAGAACATTCCTGAACGACAAAGATCTTACTGCTCTTCTGACAGTTTCTCCCTTTCAGCAATTTCAGAATAATTAAAATGTCATGAAGTTCCGTTAAAAGTGTGGAAGCTCATTTCCACCTTACGACACACGTAGGGGAATCGATCATAAAATGATGATATATTGTTTATATAGGAATGAGTGACAAGCATTGTAGGAATTTTATATTTTGAATTTATCACTTAGTTTGACAAAATTCTTTAAAATTAAAAAATTTTTTTAGAATGACATTTAAAGAATATGAGAGGAATAATGAATGAGATATGGCTACCATTTACGGAAAAAATGTTAGCAAAAAAAGTTATGATTATGGAGCTATATATTTACGAAGGGAGGGACAGCGTTCCTTTGGAATGCTTCTAGCATTATGATTAGCTGATCAAAATTTTCAAACGGATAACCAAATTTTGCGAGGGTGCTGCACAAAAGTTAAGATTCGGCGAATGTGACGATAATGAGAAGAAATGAAGTTGCTACCGTACTCCTAGATTATCTCCACCGTCCTTCCTTCGAAATATAAGATTACCTGATTGAGAATCATATTACAACGATTCGTAATAACGTTCGCCAACACTAACTATATTGCATATATCCCGTGAAGTATCCAAGTTAGTAGTGGAGAGTGCGCTGAGGACCTCCTGAGATTCTTCCTAGATCTCTTCAGCCGAGTTAAAACGACGCTCTTTCTTCTATAAATTTATTTTTGGAAATAGGAGATATAAAGTATCGCTGGGAGGGTAAAGGGGGGTAAAGCGACGAAGACTCAAGTGCGATGATGAGATGAGAAAGTCTCGAGAGAATATGTAATGAGCTATCTATATTGCGGAAGGCGGAAGAATTGAAACGAAACAACACGGAGAGATGTGCCAACGTTAAACAGAGAAGCGTTTCTATCAATAGAATGAGACACAACTAATGCTAACTGCTGTACGTATGCGCGGCACGGTGACTAACTGAGACGTATTCGAGGACCGACATGCAGCTCGCCTCCCACAATTCTTTCAAAAAGAAGCGTCAGAGTCACAATAGATCACAAATTACGCGTCATTGAAGAACAAGATATACATATACTCGGGATAAGAATATCCAATTATTGTAAGACTTGGCCTTGGTGATAGTACGACAACAACTCACCCTTTAATGCGGATAGAAAAGGGCACGAATGTAATCAGGGACGAGAATCAAATGCATCATGTGCCCTGCACAACATTGCGCGACGCTTCCTTTTTTTTGGCAAGGCCGTAGTCAAGGAAGTGTTGGCAGCGAGATTTAGATTGCTGATCACACCTTACCTGTCAAGTTCCAGCGTAATAATACACGAAGATCCAACGCGACACTAAATTCATCACACCAGATCTATATGCTCGCCTGAAATGAAAGATTGCGTTACTACTCATTGTTTTTTCGAGGGTGGACCGTAACAGACAGAGAATTAAGAGTCGAGCGCGAAGTGCGTGAGCGTGAGTGCGAGCGTATGCGTGACCAGCCAACAACATCATTAGAGGTGAGAGAGAGAATTGGTCGCTTACAAACAACAACAATATACTCATACTCCACAATGGCCACTGGTCCCAGATCAAACCCCGGTCAGACGGGACGGAAATCGCGATCTCAGCAGAGTGGCGCAGTAAAATGGACGCAGTAGCACCACTATCGTCACATGAACCTGGAGGTGGGATTGACATTCGCCTTACGATCTTCAATGATAAGCTCGCCGAACTCTTGCTTAAGAGTGTCGGCGGAGACAGGTATGTCGTGTTGTGACTTGTACAGTCCGGAAAGCAAGTAAATCCCTCAAAATAACGACAGCTGTTCGGTGTGTCCTGTGAGAAAGCGGTATATATGGACCAATGAGGAAGATCGACGCGGTATATATTTGTGACATAATTCTGCCTACGTCATGCAAATGTTAATTGCATCAGGAAGGGCGATACTTGTTCTGCACACGTGGGTTGGCTGCAGAGCCAAGCGTGCTCATTGTTCTAAAAAAGATATCGTGAGGCAGGATCAAAAAATGTGTGTAGTCAAGATCGCCATTTGTGACAGTCATGTAAAGAATATCATTCGGAGGATTGCATCCACTCGCCTATGAATGAGAAAAAAGAGCCCTCTAACATACCAATGAACAACAAAAAACATGCTAGCTGCCATATGATACTGCTAGAAAAGATGGTACATCTCCAACGCCCGATCATCAACCACAGAAACATGCTTGCTGCGCCACATCAGGCGAGACAGGGAGGGCATAACATAACGAGGGTCTCGCGCTGGCCAGTATTACAAATTTGCTTCGAAAAAGGGTATTTTGGCGCTCACCATTCTGACGATACAATCGTAACGCCTCGCATTCCAATCAGTATAGAGGCCGATACGTAAGTTGTTGCGAAAATGTGAGAAATGAGGTATCAAACAAATTTAGATAAAAGTAGCACCACTAAGGTTCTGTCTCGATTTAGTGTCGGGCGAGTTTAGTTATTTGTGACAATTCGGGGATACTGATGTCTCTCTGAATAAAATGACTCATCCTCGTACCAATGACTAAAGACATTTCGTAATATACACAACACAAAACACGTGTGATGTCTGAATGACACGATACGAGCTGAGAGCGAGGGAATCCGGAGGAGTATATTGTCACAAGACCACGGACTCAGGTATACGTAAAATAAAAGCATAGTCATGAGTATTATGGCACTCGGTAACGTTGAGCTAATACTATAGTACTCGGCGGACGGGAGATAATGTAGTAGCGTGCCATAGCCACCGCACGTGATGCGCGTAGTGGGGTAATAGTAAGATAACGAGAAAAACCAATGAGGCATCGCCGAGTAATATCTGTATAAGCTCAAAATCAAGGGTGCAGCCTAGGCGGCAAGTAGAAAGTCGAGTAACTAAAATAAGGACTCTCAACTAGCTTGCTCTAGTCAGATGTCGGCCAACAAAAGCGCTCATATAGCATCATAGTTAGGCTCTCCATCAAATGGGGCTAGTGGAGCTCAAAGGCGGCGGAAGTAGACAGTAATGAGACCACCTATAGTATCATCCAAGTCCAGCTCATATCGGCAAGTCACTACAGGACAATTGAACCGCTTATTAATATACTAATATAGCGCGCGAAAGCCGAGCTTCATAAAAACGCTCAACATAGCATTATATGGTTGAGATAGATAATATTAAGTGCAGTCTCAACACGGTAGGTAGGTAGCGTGAATAGTATAAGGCCTCACTCAAACAGTGCGCGCGCGTGCGGGATAGAAGCTTGGTACATACGTTTAAAACCAAGGTCATAGGATATATTAATGGTAGGACCCATAAGTAGGTGCGGTAAAAGATATAGTCACGACAGAAATTGGGTATTACGCAAAGTGAGAACATGATATGCAGGTTGTATATTACGGGTGCTATCGAGCTCTATGAGAAATAATGAGATGCTGGAAGTATGTGCGACTCGGATGATAAATCAATGAGGGGTTGGAGATGGCGTTGAATATTCAGATCATGTATAGTCTGTTTTATGTCAAAATTAGGTTATGATCCGGCGAGTCACGCGAGACGAGATAAAGAAAGCGGGCACCACAAATTCTGAGAAAAGAACATAAGACTGCATAAACACTCATCAATATGCCATAATTTCCAAGAGACAGACAGTCTGTATCAGAGCATCTTAGCACAAACTTAACAGCACTTCAGATGGAACTCAGTGAAACAAAGATTGATAAGTATGAACCAAATCTGAGAGCGTGCAATATAGAGTCTACGGAGTTTAAGAGTTATTGTTTATATGCATGAAAGTAATTTTTTTTCTTGCGTGCTGAAATAAACTAAGAATGTCATAGTGAAGTCAGGTGGACTAGAAGCAGACTGATGGCGAAGAACGGGTCTAAACAAGTAAAAAGAAAGCGGAGCGGATGACGCGAGCATGTGAAGTGTGCTAAATAAGGCAGAGTAAATGAGGCGTCTTCAAACGAAATGGTATGGAAGTATATAAGGGGATAATAAAAATAAATGTGTGTGAGTGACGAGGAGCGAAAAAAATAGAAACTAATTAACTAGTGTTCAATAGCAAGAATTAACGAAATTGCAAGGGATATTAATAATAGAAATGGAGGAAT
The DNA here is from genome assembly GCA_015478945.1 of Trachelipus rathkii. Classification (NCBI taxonomy): domain Eukaryota; kingdom Metazoa; phylum Arthropoda; class Malacostraca; order Isopoda; family Trachelipodidae; genus Trachelipus; species Trachelipus rathkii. Next base: position 9,616 of record JABUQX010132537.1, on the reverse strand, counting down.
TATAAGTAACTTTGTGTAAGATAGATATTAAGTAATAAGAAAAACGAAAGAGCGGCTAAGTAGAAATTCATTTAAGAGAATATGATTATTAATAGGGGGATGGAGGTGGCTGTTAGTGAGAGTGAGGGGTGGTAAACGAATATAGTTAGGAAGTGTTAGGCAGGGAAGGATTAGACTTCGTAAGAAATCAGCCATTATAAACGGATTAATTAGCCAATATGAGAGGATGATAATTATGATGGAAATGGAGTGTGGTGGGTTTGAAAGTGGAGAGGAAGGAGAAGTGAGATGATTTGAGATGAAGGTGAAGGGTTAGTAGGGAAGAGGTAAATAAAGAGTTGCGAGAGATGAAGGTAAATGAAGATTATGGAGTAGAAAATCCAGAGTAGTGTATAACCTTTATGAAAAACATATTAGCGCGTATAAAGCTAAGAGTCGACGGAGAGACCTCGCGCAGACTGGTGATGGTGACTGTTGATAGGTGAGACCGGAAACCAAAGAACCACAAGAGGAAATGCACGAAGTTGGTGCACAAAGACACAAAATACTCACGGTGGGAAGATAAAGCCGAGTATCGAGGAAGGTATATGAGCGAGGCACCAGAACAGGCCTACGAGAACCGATCTAGAGAACCTAAAGCTGACGACCTACGGCTGACGTATAAACGTTTAGTAGGGACAGAAATAAGTTGAAAGAGAAGGAGACAGGCATGATGATAGATCACAAACTAAAGGGGAATATATGGGGAGTGATTTGTGTTGTAAGTGAGCGAAGAATCATATGCCTGGTAATTATGAGTCTAGAAGGAGGTGGAGCGGTCGAAGGTGAAACACTGAAAAGACTTAGTGTAGGCAAACGCGAACATGGGTCAGAGTGGTGTGTATGATCGAAAGGCAATGTATCTTACATTGAACACGAGGCAAATGATATGATCGAGGAGAGAATCTTAACCAAGAACAAGAAGAACGAAATAAATTGTATTCTATAATTTTAGTCGGAACACTACCCCAACTAGCGCAAATTGAAAACACAAAACTTAATAGGCGAAGATATCCCTGTGCGGGAGGAGTTTAGTGATACTACTCCGACCCCTTTCGTCTCGGTAAGGAGATAGGAGCTGTGATTACACGCCCATCCTTGGAATTATGGGAAGTATCAAACCATAGAGTAAAATTAGGTGTGCAGAGATAAGAGACAAAAGCGAGCATGTATAAATAAATGGTCCAGTTTCGAAAGTTATGAATTGGTGTAGTGTTAAATAAAACTATATAAGTTAGGAGGAGTAATACGGATATGAGTGTTAATGTCTACCTATTGATTATTTAATTCTTCAATAGGAAAATGATTCCAATTGGTCTTAATTTTGTAAATCAGTTTTATTGGTGTATAAACAATCTCTTAATATCACCATTTATTATCATGGTCTGAATGAAAATCAATACAGACGAACTGAAGTTCTCAATTCCAATATATTACAGAAAGGGTGCAAAAAAATAAGGAACATTGATTATTTTTTGGTGTGTGAAAGCAAAATGACGTAAACTCAACCTGTGATGTTGCAGTTATCTTCTATCCTGTAAGTCCTTTCTTTACTATGAGTCCAATCGATCGTTAATAGATTGAAAAGGCAAGAAAGCCCAAGAAGAGCAAACAATGATGCCCCACAAATAGCAGAAGCTGAAAAGCCCCCAAAATAGCAATGCGCAGATAATCGTTGGAACTCAAAAGTAGCAATGAGCAGGAATGCCCCCAAAATAGGCTCCAAGATAGTCAAATACGCGCCCAAGATAGGCACTGTAAGTTAGATAGGGAAATTATAAATTAGCTCCACAAGCATAACACAGTGAGTAAGAAAAACATAAATTATCAGTAAGCAGAATAAAAGTAATTGAAACTGAAATGAGCGCTTACCCTAGGTAATTGATCCCTCGGAAAGGGAGCTGAAGCTGAAACTTACAGCGTCGAGGAGAGTCTTTAAATGAAAGAATTATCATATACCAGTGGAGCTGGTCACACATCTATCAACAACAATAAGACTGAAAGTAAAAGTGAAAACTTAGTAATCCTTACTTCCACAGATGCGTAATTCCCTCTTGTCAGAAGAGGAGAACGGTGCCTTGTTTGTAACGCTCTACCGAAAACAAAAAAAAATATTCAAAATATTTGGCTGAAAATGCCTACACTACAGCTTAAGAAACCTAACAAATCTTAGCAGATGAGAGAAAATACAATATAAGCATAAAAAATGTAAATAGGAATAAGAGGAAGAGATAACTCCCAACATAAGGTGGATATAGTATATACTATATATATAATATATATAATATAATAATAAAGTATATAATATAATATATATAATATATATATATATATAATATATATATATATATATACTATATGGACAAAGTACTTAACGCCCACACGGAACGGGAAGCTCGGATCGAAAAAAAAAATTGTCACAAGTAGCATCTATGATACTAAATAGATGTTCTAGGCGAAATGAATTTTTTTTTTTTTTTTTTTTTTTTTTTTTTTGTACCTTGTTTCTAGGGCCGAAAATATATATTAAGAAGTAAAGTATTACAGCAAGTAGGAGCTCGAGCCGACGGGGACAACAGGGGGGGACGTAGGGAAGGGAGAACCCCCGCGACACCAAAGACCAAAGAGGGGGGGGTGCGGAGACCGCCGGAGGGGAAACAGGCCTACCCCGGAGTGCCCCGGGAAGGCCGAGAGACCCCGACTCCGGCCATCGGGGCGTATACCCTCGGAAAAAGGGTAAGGAAAAAACAAAACAAAACTGAGTACGAAAAGTGCGAGGTATTGAACGAAACGTATAAAAGTGGCTTAAAAGGCGTGCGCTCATAGACGATAATTATAACTCAATGAAGGCTTGGTCGGCTTGATCTGACAGTGCATTCATATCGTTAAAACATCACTGGGATATCAGGTTAGTGTTCGATAGAAGAGAGAATCGTGAGAGCGTAGCTTGAGATAGACTTATGCGATTAGGTAGATGGATTGCGTGTAAGATATTTGGCAGTGTGTAAAAGGAGGGGTTTGAAAGTAAATGTAGATAAGAGTAAGGTGATGGTAATGAGTGAGAAGAATCCACGATATGAAATCGTGTTGGATGGTGACCAATTGTAACAAGTATCTGAGTTTAAATATTTTTAATATATGTTGGATGAAAAGGGAGCAAATGATGCAGAGTGTAGTAGGTAAGTTGTGAATAGTAGGAAAGTGGCTTTTGCAATTAAATCCTTGATGAATACAAAGGACCTAAGTCTTGAGAGCTCTAGGGTTTTGCATGTGGGTATATTGTTACCATTGTTATTGTATAGGAGTGAAACCATGGTGTGGAATAAGAAGTAACGATCTAAGGTACAATCTGTTCAGATGGGTGCATTGGGTGTGAGAAGAATCGATAAAATTAGGATTGAACTTGTTTGGGAGTTGTGTAGTGTGAGGAAAAGCGTAAATGAAAGAATAAACGAAAGTGTATCGAGATAGTTTGATCATATAGAAAGGATGTATGATTGTCAGCTGGGTAAGCAGATATATAGTAGTGATCGTGCTGGAGGTCGACCGGCTTGGAGACCGAAGAAAAAGTGGATTGAGTCAGCAAAGGAATGTCTGAAGGAAAGGAATGTGAGATTGGCAGAGTCAAGAAGAAAAGTGCATAGTAGAGCGAATGGCGAGATTTATTAGTGAGTTTGGTAGTGGGCCTGGGCCAAGGAATGAACCCTACATTAAAGAGATACCACGTTCAGAGTCCGTCGAAGTCTTGTGAAGCCCTATGGTGTTTTCCTTTATTGAGACGAGCTTTCGCTTAAGGGTATTGAGGGGATAATAGGGGGTCATACCATTCGATTTACGTCATGATTTTCTACTTAACTATCTTATTTAAATGCATATTATGAATCTTACCCCACATCTGTTTGAAGTGAAGGGATGCTAAAGAAATATATATATATATATATATATATATATATATATATATATATATATATATATAAATATATATATATATATATATATATATATATATATATATATATATATATATATATATATATATATAATATAACATATATATATATTATATATATTATTATATTATTATATATATATATATATATATATATTATATTTTTATTATTATTATATATATATTATATATATATATATATATATATATATATATATATTATATATATATAAATATATATATATATATATATATATATATATATATATATATATATATATATATATATATATATATATATATATATATATATATATATATATATATATATATATATATATATATATATATATATATATATATATATATATTCCCACTTCTATACCAGTAAGGGAATAAAAAAAGATGGAAAACTTTAGTAGTTAATATATTTCTTGTCAACTTTTGATAAAAGTTTGAATGAAAGTTTTATATATACTGGTATATATATATATATATATATATATATATATATTTATTATTATTATTATTATATATTATTATTATTACATATACATATATTATTATATATACATATTATTATTATTATTATTATTATATTATTACCTACTTTTTATATATATATTATTATTATTATATATATATATATTATTTTTATTTTTATTTTACCAACTCCGATTCCTCAAAGTATTATTATTATTATTATTATTATTATTATTAATATATATATATATTATATATATATATATATTATTATTATTATTATATTATTATTATTATTATTATTACATATTACATATTATTACATATGGATGCTTCGTCAAGAATAGGCATCAGCAATATTCAACATATAAAATCACCACCATATTATTATTATTATATTATTACTTGACTCTATTATTATTACACATACAAATTACACACATATATATATATATATATATATATATATATATATATATATATATATATATATATATATATATATATATATATATATATATATATATATATATGGTACATGTGAGCTGGATGACCCGCAAACTTGAGTAGTTTTTTTTATGTTGAAAAAGTTAAAAATCCAGTATAATTGACAAGAAATTGCTTTCGGAGTGAAGCTCAGATTCTTTCCCTTTTTTTAAATTTTTTATTAAAAATTGTATGAATTTATTTCGAATTGTGTTTAGTTATTAATTATTTTTTTTTAGGTACAAACTTTCGTTCAAATAAAATAAAATGATAATTACGTTTTATTATTAAAATTAAATGATAAATACGTTTTACAAATAACTTAAAAAGGCAAAATATCAGAAAAGAGCCAGGAGAATTATCTCGAAAAGTATGACACTTACAGGAAAACCAAATACATATTTGGAATCAGCGTATAAAGCAAAAACTCGAAAAGTACGACACTTACAAAAAAATAAATTACATATTTGGAATCAGCGTATAAAGCTTATTATATACAAAGTCGTTTTATGATTTAAAACTAACGAATACCCAAGGGTAGACCGCATTGATACCAGGAGTCGGGGTCTCTCGGCCTCTAGGTGGACGACGGTGTCGAAGATCGGCTCGAGCCCCCTAATGGAAATATATTTCCTTGAACCTCAATCTTTAGGGGGCTCGAGCCGATGGGGACAGAGGGGGGACGAAACGACTTTACATATAATATTTTTATACGTTTTTTCCAAATATTTAATTTTTTTTTTTAAGTTTCGTTCTTTTGTATTTTTTTTTTTTTTTTTTTTTTTTACATTCCGGTAATAAGCTTTATACGCTGATTCCAAATATGTATTTGGTTTTCCTGTAAGTGTCATACTTTTCGAGATAATTCTCCTGGCTCTTTTCTGGAATTATGCCCTTAAAAAAATATTATTAAACTGGATGAAGTTTAATAAAGTAATAAAATCGTACAAAATATTTTTTTGTTATCGCTCCTTTACCTTGTCTCTTCTTCTCTCTCTCTCTCTCTCTCTCTATATATATTATTATTACATATATATATAAGCATACTATATATATATATATATATATATATATATATATATATATATATATATATATATATATATATATATATATATATATATATATATATATATATATATATATATATATATATATATATATATATATATATATATTACACAACATATTTTCTTTTAAAAGGAACATTAAATTTGAAATAATGGACTTCATCATTAATAAAATAAATTGACTTTTCATTCTTTTTTTAACCTAATTTAATTTTACCCTAATCATGAAAAATTTAAACAAAATTGTAAATACTTTACCTAAAATTTTATGACTAAGAAAAACGCGGGACATTCAATTCACATGAACCATATATATATATATATATATATATATATATATATATATATATATATAATATTTATATGTTTTTTTTATATAAAATTATATATATATATATATATATATTATTATTACATATATAGAGAGAGAGAGAGAGAGAGAGAGAGAGAGAGAGAGAGAAAAAAAGAGAGAGAGAACTGTAAAAACATTTTGGGTAGCCTTTTGTATCTCTTAAAAAACGCGTTTAACTTTTTTTTATAGTTTGCAGCCATTTATGCTTTTTTTTTATTAAATTTTATAATATATATATATATATATATATATATATATATATATATATATATATATATATATATATATATTATATATTATATATATATATATATAAATATATATATATATATATATAAACAGAAATATATATATATATATATATATATATATATATATATATATATATATATATATATATATATATATATATATATATATATATATATATATATATATATATATATATATATATATATATATATATATATATGTATATATATATATATATATATATATATATATATATATATATATATATATATATATATATATATATATATATATATATATATATATAGTATGGAGGCATACATTCCATTCTCTATCCCTTGCACTAAAATTGTCAAATTGTGGTTTTTCAGAATTTATCGTCGTCTTCAAATCCAAAAACTCGTGCTTTTACACATTTCATCCCGAAATGACGAAAAATAAGCTCTTCGAAGACCCTAAAAACAATCTTTCTGGTTCTTCTACCTCACACTCTTTTTGACATATTGCAATTTTAAAATGTCAGTACCAACTTTGTTTCTTCCTCTCTACCTTCTCTTGTATTTCTCTCGGCAATACTGATGTCTTAACTTCTGTTAAAGCTGAACTGTTTGCTCAAACTTTTTAATCTAATTCCACTCCAGAATCTTTCAGAGCTATTCCTCCTCTCCACCCCTTTCAAATAATTAAAATGTTGTTTCTGTACTCTCAGAGCTTAACACTAAGAAAGCGAGAGTGCTGAAATTATCCCTCTTGTGGTATTCAAAACTTGTGCTTCTGAGTTTACACTTTGCCTTATTAACTGTTTCCTCACGGTCTATCAACTTCAGCCTTCCTTTCCTGCTGAAAGAGTGCATTCATCCAGCATATGATGAAGAAACGGATCCTCACTCAACAATCCAATTATCATCCTATCGCTTTAACCACTGTTCTTCCTAAAGTTTACATATTTATTCTTAACAAGAAGATTTAGAAACATCTTAATTAAATCTTTTAATTTTATCTCTGATTGCCAGTATGGCTTCTGAAAGGACCACTCGACTGGTGATTATCTTTCCTTTCACTCCGACTTTTGGTCCTCTGCTCTTCAGCATTTCGGTAAATTTTTTTCTTTGGCGATAGACATATCGAAGGCTTTCAAGATGAAACTAGCAATGAAGTGTAGTGTCATAGGAATAAAGGTAGATAATTATACTAGATCATTGTTTCTCAACCGGGGGATCGCGACCCCCAAGGGGGGCGCGAGCGAATATACGGGGGTTCGCGGTGGGTCACAAAAAATAAAATATTTAATGAACGAAAACAGCTTTTATTAATAAATTATAATCAAATGTTACACAGCTGTTATTTATAAAAAGTTAATACATAATAAAATAAAATTAATATATTTAATGCATCCAAAAGCATCTTTATTAAGGAATATATATATATATATATATATATATATATATATATATATATATATATATATATATATATATATATATATATATATTATATATATATATATATATATATATATATAAGGGGTAATATAAATGCGAGGTTACTTTTTAACTTTATGTGTTTCTTGGGCTAAATTTATATTTCTTAAAAGGTTGAGAAACACTGTAATAGATGTTTTATCGCACAAATCATCAATGAAAAGAAGTAAAGGTAAGAGAAACACCAATAGAGAATAATACCCCAATATAGTTAATAAATAAAAGTCTACTACCTTCAGTAGTTGCTTTAGAACGATCGGAATGGAAATCAGGAAGAACAGATACCGAAAGAGAAATTTAAAAGTGAATCTTGTGCCAGACTTATGGAAACTTTCGAATGATTTCGATTTTCTCCTAAGCTTTTAAAAGTCTTGGAAAGACAAAGGCTGCCAATGATGCTGATTGAAGATTTGTTTTTTAAACAAAGACAAAAGGAATTTTGTCCATGAAACACTGAAAGATTGCTCAAAGACTCTGTGGGCTGTGTCAGGAAGGTCCTCCTTCAATAACAATAATATCATCTATCAATATATATATATATATATATATATATATATATATATATATATATATATATATATATATATATATATATATATATATATATATTATATACAAAAAATATATATAAATATATATATACGTTATATATATATATATATATATATATATATATATATATATATATATATATAAGGCGCAGGTACTAGCATTAGTAGTAGTAGTTGTTGTTATTATTACATATATATATATTATTATTATTATATATATATATATATAAAAATATATTTTAATTCAAAAGATACTTTTGTGTACAATAAAGTTTAATATATTTTTAATTCATATTTGTTAAAATTTTGAATTGGAAAACAGCAATTTAAATGTAATTTTAACAGTCTCAAATGATGTATCTCTAAAAACCGGTGGACTTTCAATGCGGTAACGCCATAGAGAATGTTATGCATAAATTAATGAATTAATTAATTATGGATCTCGCAGCAGGATGATAAAAGGACACCGTTTCTCTGCTTTTATTGTATTCAACTCTCAATTTTAAATTATAATAGATTTTTCATATATATATATATATATAGCAGCAGTATATATATATATATATATATATATATATATATATATATATATATATATATAGCATATATATATATATATATATATATATATATACATATATGTTGTTTATCTTCTGCCCTGTTCAAGGAGGGGTGTTGCACACCCCAGATATTGAGCAACTAGTAAATTACGCAGATGAGCACAGACGCAGGCTTTAAAGTGAGGGAGATTATTCGGCAAAAAAACAATGAAGATGGATAAGAATTACGCGAACAGAGGCGGCTGGAAAGAAGAAGCAAGCATTGTTTTGTCAATGTCCAGACAAAATTCATCATGTGCAGACACAGCACTCCCTTGTACAATGAGGACGTCGTAAAGTTTTTGGCATACAAGTAATCAGTTACCACGACCTCTTGTCTTCGTAATACATATA
>JABUQX010132536.1:0-27407 GCA_015478945.1 Trachelipus rathkii | reverse complement strand
CACAGAGATAAGAGCCATACATATATATATAGTATATATATATATATATATTATATATTATATATATAACATTTATATTATATATATATAAGGGGGTATATATATAATATTAGATTATAATAAAACCAAATGGACAGTGGTAGTTGGATGGCTGCCCACTACCACTTATCTTTGCTAGGAATGCTAATGCATGCCTCAGAAAAGAAGTCGTCGATCCCCATGATAAGACTTTATTTTCGCGAAAATGATAAGTCGGTATGGGTTCATGGAATGTCAGAGGATTAAACGATGAGGAGAGAGGTGATGGATATATTTAGAAAGGGTAAATTTGATTTGCTAGCTGTGCTTGAAACAAAAATCAAAGAAAACGGTGAAAATGAGGTGGTGTGGTGTGAAATGTATGGCGGTGTGAAAGGATGAAAGGAGAGAATCACAATTCTTATGAGTGACCTGTGGTACAAAGCTATTCTGGATTTTGTTTTTGTGAGTACTAGAATTCTAAAGGTTAAATTTAAATTTGAAAAGGTCAAAGTATGTGTGGTTGTGACATATGGTCCATATGAGGGTAATGTTGAAGAGACCTAGATTTTCTGGGATAAACTGAATAATGTTTTGTGTTGGGTGACCTAAATGGTTGGATAGGTGATCAGAAAAGGGATGGTATATAACAGGTGGCTTTGAGGGGTTGGGATAAAATGATAATGGTAGAGAGTTGATTGACATCTGTGAGGAGAGAGGTATGTGTAAAGTAATACTTTCTTTAAACACAAGAGTATTCATAAATATACTAGAGTTGGTGTAAGGAGTGATGGCATGATTGATTTTGTGCTGATGAAGAAAGAGATGTTGAAGTATGTGCTGGATGTTAAATCAGTGAGGGGGTTAGGAATGGGATTATCGATCATTAATGTTGTTTTATGTAAAATTAAGTTAGTGAAGGCTTGGATGGAGAACAAGGTGATAAGGAAGGAAGGTGGTAGAATTAAGAGTGAGAAAGAAGTTAAGTGAACAAAGTAAAGGATAAATATTTAACAGTGCTTGCAAATAAATCAGTTGAATGTTAACATGTTGAAACTGAACAAGTCTGGAAGCAAATAAAGAAGCGGTTGTCAGTAGTGCAAGAGGAGTATGTGGGTGTGCTAAAGTAGGAAGTAAGAATGTTAGCAGTGAGTGGTGGAATGAAGAGGTGGTGCAAGCGTTAAAAGTAAACAAAAAGCGTGTTAATGTTCCAAAAAGCGCCAATGATGAGTCTCAATAGAAAATTTTGGAATTATATAAGGAGGAAAAAAGGAATACTAAAAGATGCATACGTAGGACAAAAAAAAGGTAAATGAACAGTTTGGAAGGAGGATAAATGGGGATTTACAAGGGAATAGGAAGCTCTTCTGGAAGGAAGCACGAAAGGTCAAGAATGAGAATAAGGGGAATTTGCTCTGAGGATAATGAAAAAGATGGTGCTTCGTAACTGATGAAATGATGAGGAAAGTGAGGGAGACACTTCGAAAAATCTGCATAACATTGGCAGTATGAAGATGATAGTGAATTGTGTGTAAGAATAAATGGTGAGATGAAGGAAATATGTATTTGGGAAGCTGCAGAGATACAAAGGAGAGAGGTAGAGGAAAAGTGAATGAATGTAAATCTTGCAGGTATAGCTGCCAATTACTGGTGAATATTGATCAGGAACAAGTGAGAGATGGTGATTTGAAGGGACTTGAAGTTTGTAACAAAAGCGTTTCTGGAGTATAGTGTCCGGGAGATTGAGGATCAGTAATAATACGCCTTATATAAGGTTTAAGGGGATAAGGGTGACTTTAAGATAGGGGAATTAAGTTTATGAATTGTGTACCGGAAGATATCTTCTTGTATTTTGGTCCGAAACGAGTGCGTCGGAGACGGATCTGGTGAAGAACAAGGTGTGTTAGAAGTGGTAGAGCATGTGTGGGTCAAATCTTTACATTTGAAGCAAAAGTTGAGAAATAAGGGAGAGAAAGTAATTAAATTTGTATTTTAAGAGGTTTATGATTTGGTCATCAGGCGTATGGTAGGATCTAATAGGAAGCTGTATGCAGGTGTTAGTGATATATGGTGTTGTGGTAGGATTCTGAATGAATCAAAAGTATGTTACGATAAGATTGGAGTTGAAAAGGATTGGTAATATTGAATAGCGTGAGTGAGGCAGGGATGTATTATGTTCTCCTTGTTATTAAATGTGTACTTTGGACGTATGAAAGTTATAAGGTGGCGGGGTGGCTAGGCGAAGGTGTTAGATATGGGATGAATGAGGCATGATCTGTTTGTGTGGGCATCATGAAGGTGAGAAGTCGATTGGATAGAGATGGATTTGAGTATTATTAGCGCTGATTACCGCAGATAGAAATAAGGAGTGTAGTGACGACAGTCAGGGCGATGAGCGCTTGGGAGTGGATGACAACTGGAACAAGTTTTGAGTTTAAATATTTAGGAAAAATGCTGGATGAATATTATGGTAGAAAAAAAGTAGAAGGTGGCTGTTGCAATTAAATCGTTGGTGATGTAAAGGGACTAAGTCTGAGTGCGCTAAGGTCTAACATGAGGTATGTTTTTTAATAATAAATGTATAGTAGTGAAACTCTGGTCTGGAATAAGAGATCATAGATCTAAAGTACAATGTGTGCAGATGGGACAATAATTAGGAGCGTGTTAGGGTGTGTGAAGTAATTGAATAAATATTGAAGAATTGAATCGCATTAGGAGTTTGTGTAGTGTGAAAAGAAAGGGAGCAAATGAAGAAAATGGAAATCATGAGATGTGTTTGGTCTGGAAATGGATGATAGCATTTTGTTAAGCCGGATATCATAGTGGTGGATGTGCTGGGAATCGAACCGCCTGGAGACCAAAAGAAAAATGGATTAATCAGTAAAGGAATGCCTGAAGGAAAGAATAGTCGAGTTTGCAAGAGCGAATAGAAAGTGCATAATAGGATGGGTGCGGTTTGTAGGGAGTATGTTGTGGCCAGCCTGAGCCAAGATATGAATCCTACATTGACGAGAGGCCATAGTGATGTTCCCCGCCGTCATCAAGTCCTAGTTGGATTTTCTGACAGCAACCAAGTTCTTACTTAAGTGGTATAAAGGGAGCGGAGAGGCTGGGCTTCTTTTTCGACTTGTGTCAATATTCTCCTATTTACTTTTTTGTGTTTCCACGAATGTGATCGATGATGATTGATGATGAATATGATTGTATGATGATGATGATGCTGATATATATATGATGATGATGATACGATGATGATGATATGATGATGACATATTATATATATAATATATATATATATATATAAATATATATTATATATATATATATATAATATATAATATATATATAAATATAATATAATATATATATAATATAAATATTATACATATTATATATATATATATAATATCTATATTTATAATAATATAATATGATATAGTATATATATATATAATAATAGTATATATATAATATATATTTTATATATATATATATATATATAATATTATATATATTAGGAATAGGTATGGTGTGGTGGTGGTGGTTAATTCGAAAGACGCTCACAGTAAGGTTGGGTAACAGAGGCTGGGGTTTCTCTGGTCTTTGTTTCGGATTTTGGAAAACTGCTATCCAAAGCTGTAGCGTCAGCTAGGCTCGGTTGCTTTAAGCCGTTATGCCCGCAATGTCCAGGGAATCTGCGACGCCACTAAATAGGGATGGCTGTAGATAGACAATAAACACAGAGTATTACGTAGGAAGGGAAGATGAATCGAGTTGAAAGATAGAGGCCGGACCGCAGCCAGGTTTGAAAACTGCTATCAAACACATAAGTGATCAAATGGTGGTGTGAAACTTATATACCTTGTCGAAACCGTAGATCCAATAGTTTGAGGATTTCAAAACCCTCAGGGTGTTTGAGGACAACCCTGGAGGGTCCCGACGAAAATAAAGAAAAATTAATGATGAATGCAAAGCCAGAGAAGACGACGGAGGAAGGAACATAGAAAGAAGAATAAGAATCTCATGTGCAGAAGTAAATAGCCATATGCCGGAGAGGTGCTGCATTACGATACTTACAGCTTTAAACTAGAGAATGTACCGATACCAGAAAAGAGGCCGATAGCGATACCGATACCGAGACATTGTCCGGTATAGTAACCGATAATCTATTTTTTTAGGTGCAAGTTACTTTAATTATATATATAAATACAGCAGTAATAAGATTAGGAGACATTTGTTGTACCTGCTTAGAATCAGGATTACATTCCTGACAACCAATTACTAGTCCATTTATCAAATATTTGGTTGTGCCCCATCAGTATATTTATTTTATTAAATTAAAAATATCGATCTTTAAGGAAATAATAAATCAAATATATATATTAATAACTTTTTTAGTTTGTGTTTATTAAAAAATATTCCATTCCATTTTCCCAGTAAGTATTTAACAAAGTTTAGCTACAGCGTTTATGTTTAAATCTTTATGTACAAGTTTACGAAGAAGATCTTTACGACAGCTACAATATAAAGGAAAAAATAATGAAAGAAGATCCTCAATTCAATCAATATGAAAGACAAAATAAAAAAGCGCTAGTTATTAAGACATGAATATAAATAAGATACTCCTTTAAAGTAACAGATTAGATATCATCACGACCTAAAGTTCAAGAAATTCTTAAATTGTGGATGGCAAAAACATTAAGCTTTCACTAGTATCTGGCGAGAAAGCTGTTCATTTTTTTGGTGTTTTTACATTCCACCTACACTGGAAAATACGCGCTAGCTCTCGACTGAATTTAGGAGGGTTGAAATTATTGCTTGCAAGCACTTGATAATAATTGGAAACCTTGCTCATTTGTCATGCCACCACATGAAAGGATTCTCTTTGGTAGGCAGCATCTCCATGTTTTCGTAGAGTCTTGTCATTCTTCCCTTTTCACATGATTTCATGAATTTGGAATTTATTTTGCTCCTTTTATGGACTGTCTCTTCAGTTTTTAGAGAGAGAGAGAGGGTGAATGAGATGGTCAATGCAATTCGGCCATGAACTTATAAAGGCTAATATATCCAAATTATTTTTCACTTCAGTAGGTTATTTGCTGAAAAGCCACCATGCGTACTGTCAATCGCTGTTACAGGCTTGCTGATAAGGCCGCGGTTCCCACTTCTGATTGAATTCTTTTTTTTTTTTTTGTCAAGCGAGCAAGCTCCCTCGTTATGCTATTAAAAGTCATTTCTAGGAAGTGTTCAAACCGTCGGAATGCATGTACTTGTAGACTTTCAAATACACGTTACCCGAATCCGTGTGTGAACCTTTAATATATCGAATTAGATGAATTTTGAATCTAAAAGTTTCTCATAATTCTTCATCCCAAAAGTAAGAAGTATCGGCCATATTAGCGCAATACCAGGATCCGATACCAAAAACATGGCCGATACCGATACTATGCGGTAATCCCATTAAACTGTAGGAACAATAAAACAACACCATCTTGTTTGATATAATTGCAGACGAAAGCAAAAGAAATAAACCTATAGACATGAAATTAATGCGGAGCTACATAATGAATAAATACATCAATAATCCTACATGCCCGCTTGATTGCTTCATCCAAAAGATGAACAATCATACTATCTTCCGAACATCCAAAGTATGTCTCGCGATCCCGTCAACTTCATTTTTTCTGCTTGATCAACAAATTTTGAATTCTGCCCAACCCACTCGAAAACACCTCGCTCCATTGTTCACCCATACCTCTTCCTCGACACCAAATTCATTATTAGCCTTCTCCATTAACTCCTCTTCCGCAGAATTATCCTTAATATCCGGCTCCCTCCATTCATAATGTTTTTAAATCGAACGAAGGGCAATCGACCCTTCATTCTCACCATGTGAAAGTGAAAATTATGCACCAGAACACATGCCTCGAACTACGTTATGTTCGGACCTTCCCCATATTCTTTTAATTGCGCTATGATTCCTTTCAATTATCCCATTGCAATTACTCCTAGATGCCTCCCTGAATATCAAATCCACGTTCCATTTCTTACATACCTCTCTCATTTCAACTCCTCTAAAAGCTTGCCCCATAATTGCACATGTATTCAGTATTGATTACCGCTTTTGCTCTACTTAATATCTCCTCAATACCACAACTCTCTATGTTGTCCTTCACTTTTAATTCCTTTGCGATTTTTTCAGGAAGACCGTTGACGAATAATCTTTTCAGCAGTGTTTCTTTCTTCCCTAACATTTGCACTCCTGGCTAGCCTCCTGATCTCATTCATATAAACCCCAATGTTTTCGCCACACCATCTCTTAGCACACAGCTGATTGAAAGTAACGAATGGGTCTTCTCGGAATACTCTTCTTAATTTTTTCTTGATTTCCTCTGCAAACCTCTTCTCTTCCTGCCTGAGTTCCAGATAAACAGTCAGAGCCTCTTTCTCTAGTAGCATCGGCAGTAGTGATTCCTCATTCTTTAGCTTCTGAGTTTTGACCACTAATTCGACTTTCAAAATCCACGACTCCAAATCTCTCACGCCGTCAAAAGGCTTTACCACGTCAAAAATTTTGAAGCTGTTCGAAGTCATCTCGATTTATATATATATCAATATATATATAATATAATATATATATATATATATATATATATATAATATATATATTTATATATATTTATATATATATTATATATATATATATAATTAAATTAATACTATAATATATATATTATAGCCCGATAAGCTTGGACCAAGTAAACCAAACCCTCTTGTTTGATAGTTAATTAGTAGACAAAACATATCATAGCATCGGCAGCAGTGATTCCTCATTCTTTAACTTTTGAGTTTTGACCACTAATTCGACTTTCAAAATCCACTCGATCCAAGAACATAAAAACATAAAAGCATCGGCAGCAGTGATTCCTCATTCTTTAGCTTTTGAGTTTGGACCACCTAATTCGACTTTAAAATCCCACGACTCCATAATCTCCCACGCCGTCAAAAGGCTTTACCACGTCAAAAATTTTGAAGCTGCTCGAAGTCATCTCGATTTTTTTTTTTTTTTTTTTTTTTTTAGCCCGGATAGCTTGGTAGGGAAACAATAGTAAACCAACATTCTTGTTTGATAATTTATTGTAGACAAAACATAAAAGAAATACAGAATAATAACAAATTTAAGTGCGGCTACTCATAATGAATAAATACATCATAATCCATGCTATAACACACTAATATTGTCGTCATATATATATGTTTATAAAGACGTAGAACTTGAAATTGATAGTTTCAAGTTCATGGGGTGTTTGTGAGCCCCTAGGGGGGAGTCCCAGATGAAAACCACAGAGTGCTTAGCAGAAGAAGAAATGCACAGAGTGCATAAGATAAGATAATGGAGGAACAATGACGAAGGATGATGATTCCAGAGGAATCAGAAATTGTAACGTCTAACACATGAGATGGGGACCGAACCCCCAAAATGGGTTTAACCTTTAAAATGAAAATTTAATGGTGAATGCAGCCATTAATTATATTAGATGACCACGTGTTGGTGGTTCTCATATGTGCACAACATATATGAAGACTGCCAATAATTATACGGGTACACTTTAATTATTCCGTAACCGATCTTTCTTAATACATTAGCTAACTTAATCTATCCTTACCTAACCAGACTAAGCATACCAACCTAACATAGTCTAACCAAACCAGGCTCAGTATACTATCTTGTCTCATGTAACTTATTAATTGCGGCACCTCTCTCTCTCTCTCTCTCTCTCTCTCTCTCTCTCTCTCCACCTCTCTCTCTCTCGTCCTCTCTTCTCTCTCTCCTCCTCTCTCCTCTCTCTCTCTCTCTTCTCTCTCTCTCTCTTCTACACGTAACACACACACACACCACACTACACACACACACACACACACTGTCTGACCTGAGCAACAAATTTTCTACATCTCTAAGGCACAATCTATAACTATCGTCACCTAACACAGCTTACATGATGATTTTCTTGCTGTGCACATGACTGTTTCAAATTCAGCTTTGTGTAAGCTTTTATTTCATCAAGTAACTCGTTTATTTAAAATTAACATAGTTATATGTAACAAAACGTAACAAAATAATCATCATATCATAACCTGACTAACATATTAAACTGCAAGTAAATTCTAGCAGCACAAAGTTTTCAACTTATAAACAACTGTCAACATAAACAAAGTTTTATCATCAATAAAGGTAATGTATCATTATCTGAACTAAGAACATAACATATCATAGCGTACCTATTATACCTCACGTACGAATAAACTGCTAACACTAACAAAGTTCCCTACTTTTCAACGGTAAAGTTGCTAACATTACCCCAAACTTAACATAAACCCACTTTCCAACATATCTATAACATACCAATGTTAATTTGACATTATAATAATATATATAAAATATTATATATATATAGGTTATATATATAGTATTTATATATATAAAATATACTATATATACTCTATGTATATATAAAGAATTCTTTTAATCCCCTGGAGGCAATACGAATGAAGATAAATAATTTGAAATATTTAATAAGACACTATATAATTCGCATTACACTAAATCAAAATAAATATTTCACAAAAAATAGTTATTCTTTTGATTTTTAACGGTTGTAGAGGAATCCCCAATGAAATATAAGCAATTGAAGCTTGTCAAGAGGCAGTCTTAAAGCTTTCACAACCGTAACACGAGATGCTTCTTCAGGAATTAGATGTTATTGTTGATCCACGTATTGATTTTAGCTACTAAGCTGGCAACACAGGTGGTTGTTGTTGTGTGGAAACTATGTCGTTGGTTTGTATTAATTTAAGATAGATATTAAGTTTATTGGATTTTTTTAAGATGGAAGTAGTTAAAATCATCGATGAAGGGGCTTCCTGTTTGGTTATTATAATTTTGGGTATTTTTTTATTAAAAATGATTCTATTATTTTTCTTTGTGTGGTGTTTTCTATAAGGATGATTAATTTTGAAGACGTGGTGTTTATTATGTGATTGTTACTATTACGGTGATTAGTAAGGGAGGATGATTGTTTATCTGTGCGTAAATCGTGTTTGTGTTGTTATATACGGATGTCATAATTGTTGGTCTCTCCTATGTAGTATTTATTGCAATTGTGGCAAGGGATTATGTATATTCCGGAATTTTTATTTAGATATGTGTTTTTGGGTTTCAGTGTATGTTTGAGGGTAAGTAAGTTAGATTTTGTCATGTGTATATCAGCGGATATGGATTTTTTGAGGGAATACGTATTAATATTAGGGATTGGTAAAATATTACTAAAGTTATTTTGGTTATTGTTAAGATTTGTATGTTTATTTTTGGCTCGTTTTAGGGCTTGAAAGATGACGTCTTAAGGATATTCTAGTTTTTTGAATATATTGATGATTGTATTATTTTCTTGGTCTAAATGTATGTCATTTCAAATTCTGAATGCGCGGAGAAATAAGTTTGAGAGTACAGCTTTTTCGGGGGAAAAATCATGAAATGAGTACCATCATATATATGAATCGGAGGCAGTAGGTTTACGGTAGATTTGGTAAGTAGGGTGATTGTTGATGGTCCAGGCAATTAAAATATCTATAAAAGGGATCGTGTTATTTTAGGCATGTTCTATCGTAAATTTGACGTTATGATGTATTTTAGTAATAAAATTAAAAATGTTTGTATTTATTTCCTTTGGTATGAGGGCAAAAATATCATCTACGTATCGTAGTCAAACTCTTGATTGAAAGAAAACTGGGGTGGGGGAATATGATGTATTTTTCGAGGAGTTCCATATAAAGATTGCTCATTGTGGGGGATAGTGGGGAGCCCATGCTCAAACCGGATGTCTGTTTATAATATTAATTCTGAAAGTTAAAGTATGCGTGGTCCAGGGTAAGTAAGATGAGAGACATGATCATGGGAAAGGGCAGAGAGAAAAATGTTATTTGATTGATATGATTTCCAGGAGGGTTTTAATGGTATGTTGATTGGGGACATTATAAAAGTTTCAGGTGTATGTATGTCGAGGTGTCTGTGTGTCTCAAATATCAAAAAGGGGAGGGGTTTAGTGACGTCAGAACGGCTCAGCCAATCACAGCTCAAATAATTCCCATAAACAGTAGCCCATTAATTTGACTCGCATTTCTCTGCATTACTACTCAGAACAACCTTCAAAATTACAAAATTCTAAGCTATCTGTGGAGGAGGCCGGCGATGGCGCACGTTATCTTAGTGAGATGAAGCCACTCTGAAGAAGGTGGTCAGTGGCGAGGAAGGCTGTATATATATATAATATATATAACTATATATATATATATATAGTATATATAATAATATAAATATATATACCTATAATATATATATATATATAATACTATATATATATTATATTATATATTATATGGGTTTACTATATACTATACTATACTATAATATATATATTATATTGTAGTGTTGCAGGTAACATCCGCATCCTCGGGAGCAGTCCGGGCATCCGCACTTTGCCCTTGCGGATTGTTGCGCGGATAGTTTATTGTCGGATCTTGATATATGAATTTTATAATTAAAAATAACTTAAGCGATGAATCTGAACGCAATACTTTAAATGAATATGAGACAGAGACCTCGACTCAAGTTGTTTATGTAAGTTGATGGACTCAGATCCTCCACGAGTATTGCTAGTTCATAATTAGCAGTCAATAGATAGTCCAGTCATGAAGATTAGGAATCGCTATAACGAAAAGCGTAAGTCAATTATATTCCACAATCATTCAACGCCTAGCCACGCTCCTTACCCAGCTCTTCTCTATTCTCCTGATGTTAATACCAGACTCAGTTCTCACACGCGCTCACACGGATAGTCATTTTGATACCTTAAACTTCTTGTGATCAACGAATGCGAAACCATACTTCTCACGTGATATAGCGCATGGCCGTTCATAGGTTCTTCTTATAAAAGTGAATGAAAGCGATCCGTATAGTAGCATCAAAGCAACACCCAGAGACTACCAGCGAGAATACACGGTCTTCTTGCTGTTCCCGACCTACGGAACATTAAGGAACCAGCTGTTCTCATTGTGCTATTGCCAAAACCGTAGTACAAGATTCTCGCCGTCCCTTATTCACACAGGCGCCAACGTTATCTTCTTCACTCGTTCCTGCCTTTTGTAACACAATCTTTATACTTAGGAAACAGTCAAGCTTCCTTACATCCGTCACGTTTGTGTTTGCAGTCTTGACATAAACTCTCAATCCAAAACACAGTTCTATTACGGATTCGCCACCCATTCAAAAAGGTGACACAAGAAGCACGAAATCTACAGAAGCCAACATCCTTCATACAAGTACTCGATCAATAACAAATGTCACTGGAAGAATCTTATATATCCTACAGTCCAGTACTGATGAAGAGAAACACGGCGCAACCAAAAGATGTAGTGCAAATGATTTGAAAACTATCACCAAGAAAAACGACTAGATACAAAACAAATGATGCGTAGTAGTATTAGGGTGACAACTGACAGCCAAAACTGAAACCGGAAAGTGCAACCGAAGTGCAATGTTGCACAGGCTAACATTTTGCAAACATCCCGGTTTTTCAAGCTTAGACGTGTCAAGGTTAGGGTTTTTAAGGTCGGTGAGACCGGAATTTACAGGTCTGGAAGACCCGACTTCGCGAGGTCTCGAGCCTGCAACTCTAAGGGGTTTTACCCCCCAATAAGGGGCTTAGCCCCCCAAAAGGGGGTTGTTTTTGATCCGAGAAGGGCTTTCAGATAATCGCAGAAGACTGATAACTGGAGGCTGGTAGAGAAGCAGAGTCGGAGACGGGTTGGAGTCAGATTTCTGGTTCGGAGTCCAGAGACCCCGAGGGGGGCCACCTCCTGAAAAAAAGAAGCAGAAATGCATGAATTGCAAGAACAGAGAAAGAAGAAGAATAGGAAGAAGAAGAAAGAAGAAGAAGAGAGAAGCAAGAATGAGGCAAGGCAGAAGGATGGACCAAAGGCAGGAGCTAGGAGAAGATTCAAGTTGTACTGGCACCGCGATGCTGGAGGCCGGTGCGTGCCTAGTTAGTAAACATTTGTTTAATAATACAATAGTCAATACTGTTCATGCATACCCTGATTCTGTTCTAACATGTACAAATCGTCAATTGCATTGCATCTTGCCAAGATACCCGTCTTTCTAAATGCTGAAGACTGACATTATAATTTTCCAAATCTTCATTTTCTTTTTATTAACGTCAATTAAAATATATTGTTTGCTATTTTATTTATAAGTTTTCTTATGTTTTAATTATTTTGTTTTTCAATTTTAAAATTTTTTAATTACTTTTAAATTTTATTTCTTTTTCTTTTTTAAAATTAATTGCTTTTCATGTTTAAAACGTAAAAATTTGCATTTTTTACATACCTTAAGCAGTAAATCAGTAAATTCGTAAATCATGAGTTAAAGCAATAAATCAGTAAAGCAGAAAATCAAGTAAATCAGTAAATCAGTAAATCATTAATCAAACAACCCTCCTGCCCATCTCAGGTGGATCTATTATCTATTGACTGTATTTAATCTATTTATTGATTCAAGTCATATTTTGACTATAAATTAACACAAAAACTTTTATTTTTATTTGTTTTTGTTTTACTTGCTTAACATTGTTTTTACTAAAAAATTATTATTTTTATGTTTAAAAACGTAAAAATTTACGTTTTTTTTACATCCTTAAAGCAGTAAATCAGTAAATCAGTAAAATCAAATCACCCCTCCCCACTCATCCATGATCTATTGACCTATGTGAGCTATTGATCTATTGAGTCAAGTCATATTTTGTATAACATTACACAAAAACTTTTATTTATTTTTGTTTTGTTTCTTTAAACTTTGTTTTCACTAAAAAATTTATTCTTTTTATAGTTATAACTTAAAAAGTTGCATTTTTACATACCTTAATGGAGGTAAATCAGTAAATCAGTAAATCAGTAAAGCAGTAAATAGTTAAATCAGTAAATCAGTAAATCAGTAAAGCAGTAAATCAGTGAAAATTCAAACTGCCTTCCAGCCACCTTCCATGACACCCTTCCAATGATCTATTGATCTAGTTGATCTATTGATCTATTGAGTCTATTGTTCAAGTCACATGTTTGTATAACATAACACAAAAAACTTTATTTATTTTGTTTTGTTTTCTTTAAACATTTGTTTTTACTTAAAAATTATTTATTTTGTTTTATTTCTTAAACATTTTGTTTTTTACCTAAAAAAAATATTCTTTTTATGTTTATAACTTTAAAAAGATTTGCATTTTAATACCCTTCAAAGCTAGTAATTCAGGTAAATCAAAACTATTCCAACCCACACTTCTACCCTTCCATTATCATGATCTATTGATCCATTGATCTATTGATCTATGATCTATTGATCGTTGATTCAAGTATATTTTTGTATAAACACAAAAACTTTTATTTTATTTTGTTTTGTTTCTTGTAAAAACATTTTTGTTTTCCTTTACTAGTGTTTGTGAAACACTTGATTCTTATGTTTATAAAGTTTATTTTTTTTCTCATATTTTAATGAAAAGTTAAAGCAGTAAATGAGTGTAAATCAGTAAATCAATAATACTTCCAGCCACCCTCCGTACCCTCCATCGACTCTTATTGATGTCTATTGGATCTATCTCATCCTTGATCTATTCGAATCATGTTCTGACTCTCAAGTCATTGATTTCGCGTGTCTCGTCTAATAATCAGTCGAACACCAAAAACTTTTTATTTTATTTTTTTGTTTTGTTCTTTAAACATTTTGTTTTCACTTAAAAAATTTATTCTTTTTATTGTTTATAACTATAACAAAAAATTTGCATTTTTACAACCTTAAAGCAGTAAATCAGGAAATCAGTTAATCAAACTGCCCTCCATACCCTCCTACCTTCCATGATTATATTGATCTATTGGTCTATTGATCATAGTGATCTATTTGATTACAATCATGATTTTCTATAATAAGCACAAAAACTTTTATGTATTTTGTTTTGTCTTAAACATTCTTGTTTTTACTAAGAAAAATTATTCTTTTTATGTTTATAACTTAAAAAAATTACATTGTCACGATACCCTAAAAAACAGTAATCAGGAAATCAAACAGATATCCAACCACACTCCTACCCTTCCGTGTCTATCTGATCTTATTGGTCTACTGATCTATATGATCTAATGTTCTATTGAATCTATTGATTCAAGTCATATTTTGTTAACATAACACAAAAACTATTTATGTTATTTTGTTTTGTTTCTTTAAACATTTTGTTTTCACTAAAAAATTTATTACTTTTTTATGTTATAACTTTAAAAAATTTGCAATTTTACATACCTTTTAAAGCCAGTAATACCGTAAAATCAGCTAAATCAAACTTGATATACCAACCACACTCCTACCCTTCAGTGATCTATTATGTGGCTATTGACTCTATTGATTCAAGCATATTTTGTATAAATATAACACAAAACTTTTATTTATTTTTGTTTTGGTTTCTTTAAACATTTTGTTTTCACTAAAACAATTTATTCTTTTTATGTTTTACTATGAACCTTACAAAAAATGTTACAGTTCTTTTACATATCCTTTCCTACATTATCTGACAAAGTCGATAAATACTATAACCTCACTACTCAACCACA
Organism: Trachelipus rathkii; assembly: GCA_015478945.1. NCBI lineage: Eukaryota > Metazoa > Arthropoda > Malacostraca > Isopoda > Trachelipodidae > Trachelipus > Trachelipus rathkii. The sequence goes on along the minus strand of JABUQX010132536.1, from coordinate 12,689 downwards.
CCTCCTACCTCTGACTTCCCCATGGATTCTTTATCTTGGTCTCTACCATGATCTCATTAATTCAAGATCAAAGTACTTTTTATAATTATACACGCAAAAACATATTTCTATTCCTTGCGTCTCTTGTCTTCTTATAAAACATTTCTGTTTTCATTTTACCTAAAAATTCTATTACCTCTTACCTCTTTCTGAATAGTGGAGTAAAAATTTCGCATTTTTCCCCTTGCACACTCTAAGCCCTATATCACTATATCAGTAAATCAAAAATACCTTCCAGCAGTTTTGATGGGCCAGAACAATGCATCCCATGGCTTCTTATTGCTTCGCTAATCGGTTTAAAGGATAAGGTGTTGCTCACTAACATTACACACAAAACTTTATATTTTAATTTGTTTCGTTTGAAACATTTGTTTTTACTAAAACAAAAATTTATTCCTTTTTATGTTTTTATAACTTTAAAAATTGCATTTTACAACCCCTTAAAGCAGTTAAATTCGTAAATCAGTAAATATGCAAATGGCCTCCGCTACATACCCCTCCATTACGCCATCTCGTGATCTAGCTTGAATCTATTGATCTATTGAATCTATTCACAGTCTCCATTGCATATTTGCTGAAAAAAGTCAAACCACAAAAAGCAAATTTTACTTCATTTGTATGTTTCGTTTTAAAGGATGAAGGTGTTACTCCATAGCGAGTTGTTCTGATGACGGCTTAGAAGTCAGGACTTTTTTCGGCATCCGCGATAATCATGCTGTAAAGCCAGTATCTAAATCAGTTAAATCAGTAAATCAAAATACCTTCCAGCCCGCCTCCCTACCATCCAGATCTATTGTTCTATCTGAATCTATCTTAATTCAAGTATATCTTTGATAATTATAACACGAAAACTTTTATTATCGTATTTTGTTTTGTTTCTTAAACATTTGTTTTTACTAAAACTTTATTCTTTTTATTTTTATGTTTATACTTAAAAAATTTGCATTTTTACATACCTTAAGCAAGTAAATCAGTAAAATCCAAGTAATCAAAACTTAGCTTCTTACAACCCCTCCTTACCCATCCCATGATCTATTGATCTAGTGACTCTATTGATCCTATTGAGTTCAAGTCATATTTTGTATAGTATAACACAAAACTTTTATATATTTTGTTTGTTGTTTCTTTAAACATTTTGTCTTTACTACTAAAAAATTTATTCGTTTTATGTTTCAACTGCCTCTAAAATTATCTTTTATTTACTTACCTTAAAGAAAGAGAATCAGGAAATGTGGAATTTAATTTTACCACCAGCCACCCTCCTACCCATCTGTGATCTACCTTGTGATCTATTGATCTATTGATCCATGTCATATTTTGTATAAGCATCAACATAAACATAAAATTCTTTTTGGTACCTGCTTACGCTTTGTGTGTTGAAATGTTGGCGTTGTTTGTTGGCACTTTCGTAGTGCAGTTGGTTGCTGTATGTTGTTGTCTCGTTGTGCTTGTTGTTGTTGCTTTGTCCCTGTTTTTGCTGGTTGTTGCAGCATTTGTTAGGATGTATTTGTTGCCGTTGGAAATGTTGTTAGATTGGTTGTTGAAAGTTGTTTGTTGCTGTTGTTGTGTCTGTTGTTGTTACTTGTTGTTGATATCGTGTTCGTTGTCGGTGTGTTGCTGTTGTTGTGGTTAACTATTAATTCATTACTTTCAACAGGTTAAATGTAAAATATACAACACTTTGCTCAAACATCTCCGTAAAACAATTTTTAAGTTAGCGTTAATTTTACATTAACATTGAATATGAAAACTAAAACAAACTAATATTCTCAAACCTAGTCCTATACTGACATACAAACCAACATTCAACAAGTTAACTAAAATTAAAAGTTTGTTTCAACTTACCAGCAGAAGTCAGCATTGCCATATTCTCAATCTTTACTATACACACACAAACGCCTCAAAATACTTATTATTATTATTATTATTATTATTATATTCATTATTATCTTCATTGAATTATTATTCGATTCATCATTGATTACGTCTATTATCTATTCATTTATTATCTCATCTCATTATATCTTATTATATATTATGATTATTATTTATTATTATCTATCTATTATTATATTTACTTTAATTATTATTTATATAGCTATTATATTATCTGATAATCATCAACATATATATGTAATGAAACCATCAACGAAAACCTAACATACCAGCACATCGCACCACGACACACAACGACACACACAATCACACACAACACACACACACGCACACACCACACACACAATAATTATAGAGACTTTACTTAATTACATTGACGCCATGCAATGATCGTACTCACATTACTTATGATCACATGAGCTGTTATTTTCTCATAATGTCCAAGCGAGAGGTCTGGTAACATTTTTCTAAGCGTCGTTGCGAAGAGTATTGTATTATTTTTTCCACATTATTTAATCATAAATCATTTCGTTTGTTATTATTTTCTTTGACGGTTCTACTATTATACTTTTCTAACTATCGTTATATTTTGTTATCAAAGTTTAGGTATTCATATTTTTAATTTATTTTGAGCCTGAACTCAAGTGTTTTACCAAAAAGTGGGCTTAGCACACCAAAGGGTTTTTTTTGTCCCTAGAAGGTCTGTTAAACATAATCTGAGCTAGATCAATTTGTGATCGTTTTCAATCGATTAATCTATGTTTTTGTTACCCCCCATATATCGATGTTTAGATATCGTCTTCTACGTGCCTGGTCTGACTGAATAAATATTTAATCGAAACGAAAATATTAATAACATTTCGTTCGATATATCCCGTAGTTTGAGCACACACTTTATTTGAGGCAACCTGAATCCTGGAATATATAAATAAGTTACCTCATATAATATATATACTTACTATATATACTTATACTACTATATAATTCTATAATATATATATATTTATTATATATATTATTAATATTTATATCATTATATATATATATATATATACTATATAATATATATATTATATATACCTAGTATATTATATTATAGTATATATAATTAATATATAAATTATAATCTAGTCTATATATAATTATATTTATATAGTATATTAAATTTTTTTTTTTTTTTTTTTTTCCCAGTTCCAGTTTCCAGCCGAAGTCACTTTCCAGTTTCCCAGGTTCTGGAACATTCTTCCAGGATTCCAGGGTTTCCAGGATTCCAGTCCCCTGCAATATGTGTGCTCAACTGGCGAGTATATCCGAAGCGAATTGTTATTAATAATTTCTTTCGATTATATTTCTCTCAGTTCAACCAGAGCACGTACACGTAAAGACGCATGTTAAACACATCGACTTATAGGGTGGTAAAAAACAGCAATCGATAAAATCGATTGAAACCATAAAAATTTCGCACTGTCCTAGTCCATTACTATTAGAAACCTTGCTGAGGGACCAAAAACCCCCTATTAGCGTGCTAAGCCCACACTTTCTGCGGTTGATAAACCTTTATCACAGTCCCCATTCCTCTTCGTGCGCACGAAATGTACTACCGCTACCGTGTAGTTCAGGCCTCAAAATAAGACAATCTACAAAGTATGACCTAAACCATGTATATTAACCTAAAATCTATTAAAATATTTACCAAGCAGCTTCATAATAGAAACGTAAAAGGCAGACAATACGCATAATATACAAAGACGAGTACTTGTTCTATAACTTAAATATGGTCGTGTGAAAACTAACACTCACAATATCTCTCCAACGCACGCTTAGAAAATGTTATCAATTATAGCTGTCTTGGACATGTATAAAATCACCACCAGTCATGTGATCAGTAAGTTAGTACATGCATTGCATGGCTAAACTGATTAAGTTAAAGTTCTCTCATAAATTATTGTGTGTGTGGTGGGCAGTAGGTGGTGTGTTGTGGCTTGTGTGTGTGGGGTAGTGTAGTTTTGTTATGTTCATCTATACATATATAGTTGATATAATAAGAAATAAAATAATAATAATAATAATTAATAATAATAATAATAATACATAATAATAATAATATAATAATTAAATAATAATACAGGAAAATTAATATGTAATAATATGAAAATAATGAGATAATAATAATAATAACTAATAGCTAATAATACTATTTGAGCGGTTGGTGCGTCTGAGTATAGTAAAGACTTGAGATTGCTATGCTCTGGACTTTCGTGCGTAAGTTGAACTGTTTCTAATTTTAGTTAACTTGTTAATGTATGTTGTATGTCAGTTAGGTAGGATGAGATATATTTTTGTTAGTTTTCAAATACTCCTACATTTTTTAATGTAAAATAAACATGTTAAAATTCTCGGCATGCTTTTGACAAATCGTTCGTGAACTCTGGAATTTTTCAATTTAACTTGAAAGTATGATGATTTCTAACAACAACAGCAACACAGCACAAACAACGCAACAAACAACAACCAACAACAACAACAACAACCAACAACAAACAACAGACAGCGGTATCAAACAAAACAAACAACAACAGTAAACTGCAACAAATCAACAACTGCAAACAACAGCAAACAACCTAGCTGACAACAGCCACAACAACATACACACAACAAACAACAACAGCAACAACGTGCAACAAATGCAACAACAAACGCAACATCTCAACAACAACAGAGAACAGCAACAGCCAATCTAATTTTTATGTCTGATACTATTAGCACACATATGACCATGATCAATAGATCAATAGATCAATAGATCACAGATGGGTAGGAGGTGCTGGATGGTACTGATTGATTTAGCTGATTTTAACTGATTTTACTGCATGTACAGGTATCGTCGTAAAAATGCAAATTTTTAAGTTATAAAACATAAAAAGAAATAAATTTTTAGCTAAAAACAAAATGTTTAAGAAAACAAAAACAAAATAAATAAAAGTTTGTGCTTGATATTATACAAAATATGACTTAATTCAATAGATCAATAGATCAATAGGATAAATAGATCATGGATGGGTAAGAGGGTATGTAGGGCAGTTGATTTACTGATTTAAACTGATTTACTGCTTTAGGTATTGTAAAAATGCAAATTTTAACTGTTATGAAACTATAAAGAGAGCAATAAATTTTTAGTTAAGAACAATAATGTTTAAAGAAACAAACAATACAATAAAATTAAAAAAAAAAAACAAGCTTTTGTTGTCCTCTTATCAATTATACGAAAATATGAACTTGAATCAACTAGATCAATAGAGCAATAGATAAATAGAGTATGAGGGTGGCTGGAAGGTATTTTATATTTACTGATATTACTGATTTACTGATTTACTGCTTTAAGGTATGTAAAAAATGCAAATTTTTTAAATTATAAACGATAAAAAGAATGAAATTTTCCAGTAAAAACAAAATTTGTTTAAAAGAACAAAGCAAAATAATAAAAAGTTTTGTGTTATATTTATACAAAATATGACTTGAATCAATAGATCAATTAGATTCAATAGATCACATAGTCAGGGATGGGTAGGAGGGATTAGGGCAGTTTGATTTTACTGATTTACTGCTTTAGGGTATGTAAAAATGAAAATTTTTTTAAGTTACAAACATAAAAAGAATAAATTTTTTAGTAAAAACAAAATGTTTAAAGAAACAAAACAAAAATAAATAAAAGTTTTGTGTATATTATACAAAATATGACTTAATCAAGCTAGATCAACTGAACATAGACTCTGATGGATGGGTAGGGAGGGTGGCTTGGAAGGTATTTATTTACTGATTTTACTGATTTACTGCTTAAGGTATGTAAAAAAAATGCAAATTTTTTTTTAAAATTATAAACATAAAAAGCATATAAAATTTTTAGTAAAAGCAAAAGTGTTTAAAGAAACAAAACCAAATAAATAAAAGTTTTGCTTTATATTATACAAAATATGATTGAATCAATAGATCATAGAAGGATAGATCATGGTAGGGTAGGAGTGTGGTTGGATATAGTTTTGATTTACTGATTACTGATTTACTGCTTTAAGGTATGTAAAAATTGGCAAATTTTTAAGTTATAAACATAAAGAATAAATTTTTTTAGTGAAAAACAAAATTTTAAAGAAACAAACAAAAATAAATAAAGTTTTGTTATGTTATACAAAATATATCTTGAATCAATAGATCAATAGACAATAGATTCAATAGATCTGGAGAGAGTAGGAGTGTGGTTGGAGTTATAGTTTGATTTACTGATTTTTACTGATTTACTGCTTTAAGGTATGTAAAAATGCAAATTTTTAAAGTTATAAACATAAAAAGAATAATTTTTTTAGTGAAAACAAAATGTTTAAAGAAAAACAAAAACAAAAATAAATAAAAAGTTTTGTGTTAATGTTATAAAAAAATATGACTTGAATGACTTGAGTCAATAGAACAATAGATCAACGTAGTCAGTTAGGAACCAAAAGATCAATTAGATCACTGTGCTAAGGTCGAGGCTGTGAATGGATAATAGTTTGATTTACTGGATTTACTGTTTTAGTTAATGTAAAAATGTAAATTTTGAATTTAAAAATGCTTGATAAACAATAAAAGAATAACATTTTTAGTAAAAACAAAAATGTTTAAAGAAAACAAAAACAAATATAATCAAAATTTTGTGCTACTGATTTATGACAAATATTGATCCTTGAATCCAATAGATCAATAAGATCAATAGATCACATTAGATCATGGAAGGGTAGGAGTGTATTGGGAGGCAGTTTGATTTTATCTGATTATACTTGATCTTACTGGCTTAAGTAATGTAAAAATGCAAATTTTTTTAAAGTTAATTAAACATAAAAAGAATAAATTTTTTAGTGAAAACAAAATGTTTAAAGAAACAAAACAAAAAATAAATTAAAAGTTTATTGTGTTATGTTATACAAAATATGACTTGAATCAACAGATCAATAGATCAATAAGATTCAATACATCAATAGATCATGGAAGGGTAGGGAGGTGGCTGGACGGTATTTTGATTTAAAATTAGTTTATTAATTTTAAGTATATTATATATATATATATAAATTAAATTATAAAACAATAAAAAGAATAAATTTTTTAGTAAAAAACCAAAAAAATTTTAAAGAAACAAAAAAAATAAATAAAAGTTTTGTGTTATATTATACAAAATATTACTGTCAATAAATCAACAGATCAATAGATCAATAGATCGAATAGAATTCATAGATTCATGGAAGGGTTAGAAGTGTGGTTGATATAGTTTGATTTACTGAATTATGCTTTAGGGTAGTAAAAATGCAAATTTTTTAAGTTTATAAATAAAAAGAATAATTTTTAGTAAAAACAAAAGTTTAAAAAATAAAACCAAAAATTAAATAAATATTTTTTATTTAAAACAAAATGGTTTAAAGTAAACAAAACAAAATAAATAAAAGTTTTGTGTTCTGTTAAACAAAATGTGACTTGAATCAACTAGGATCAATAGATCAATAGATCAATAGATCAATAGATCATGGGAAGGTAGGAGGAGGGTGGTAAGGCAGGTTTGATTTACTGATTACTGCTTTACGGGTTTACGATTTAATCTGAATTGTAACTGATTATACTTGCTTTACTTGATTACTGAGTTGGTGGACGAATAATGTCAAAACGGCTAATTTTCTTAAGTTATAAACATAAAAGAATAAATTTTTAGTGAAAACAAAATGTTTAAAGAAAACAAAAACAAAATAAATAAATAAAAAGTTTTTGTGTAATGTTATACAAAAATAGACTGAATCAATAGTATCAACTAGACCAATAGATCAATAGATCGATGGATCATAGTGGTGAGGGTGATTTGATTTACTGATTTACTTGCTTTAAGGTATATGTAAAAACGTAAATTTTACGTTTTAAACATAAAAAGAATAAATTTTTTATAAAAACTTAATATTCTGGAACTAACTCACCACAACTAAAAAGTCTGTTTTTATGTTGCACAAAATGATGACTTGAATCAGTTTGAATAGTTCAATTGATAAATAGATCAATAAGATCATGGATGGCAGGGGGTTGGGTGGGTGGTGTGATTAACTGATTTACTGATTTACTGATTACTGCTTTTACTGATTTACTGATTTACTGATTTAACTGCTTTAAGTATGTTAAAATGCAATTTTTTACGTTATAAACATGAAAGCATAAAATTTTAAAAAGAAAAAGAAAAAAATTTAAAAAGTAATTAAAAAAATTTTAAATTGTGAAAACAAAAATTAAAAACATAAAGAATGAAACTATAAAACTTATAAAAATTATATATTTTAGTTGACGATTATAAAAAGTAAATGAGATTTGAAAATATAAATGTCAAATCTAACATTTAGAAAGGGACGGGTTATCTTTCGCAAGATTGCCAATGCAAATTTGAACGATATGTACATGGTAGAACAGATCAGGTATGTGAACAGTAATGATATTGTATTATTAAACAAATGTTTAGCTAACTTAGGCACCGCACCTGTCCTCCAGCACCGGTGATGCCAGTACCAACTCGAATCCTTCTCCTATCTCCTTTCTCCATCCTTCCTCCTTCCGCATTCTCTTCCTCTCTTCTTCTTCCTTTCTTTTCTCCTTTCTTTCTTCTTCCTTCTTTTTGCATTCCATGCATTTCTTCTTTTTTCAGGAGGGGGCCCCCCCCTCCGGGGTTCTCTGGACTCCGAACCCGAATCCGACTCCAACTCCGTCTCCGACTCTGGCTCCTCTAACCAGCCTCCAAGTTTCAGTCTTCTGCGATTATTTAAACCCTTCTAGGAATCAAAAAACCCTCTTTGGGGGGCTAAGCCCCTTTTTTGGGGGGTAAAACCCTTGGTTCAGGCTCAGAACCTCGGAAGTCGGTCTTCCAGACCTTAAATTCGGTCTCACCGACCTTAAAAACCCTAACCTTGACACGTCAAGCTTGAAAAACCGGATGTTGCAAAATGTTGCCTTGCAACATGTGCAACTTCCGGTTGCAACTTCCGGCTTTCAGTTTGGCTGTCAGTTGTGCACCCTATACTACTGATGGTCCTATCAGTTGGTGGAAAGTTAAGCAAAAATGTTTTTGCCGATTTGAGTAAACTTGCAAGGAAATATTTGGCCTGTCCTCCAACTAGTGTTCCAAGTGAGAGAGTATTTAGCAATGCTGGGACTACATATTGATGAAAAGAGAACAGACTCTCAGCAGAAAAGGCAGAAAATTTGATGTTTCTCAAGCACAACCTTCCTATATTTGAATTTCAATACTAGTGCAAAAAGTATGTAATCTATTGTAAAATCTGTTTCATTAAGGTCGGAGGTTGGGGAAAAGAGGTGGTGGGGTGTATTGAGTTGTCCCCGTCCCACCCACCCTGTAACAATTAAATTAATAGATTGTGGCTAAAACTCAAATCTATATTTGATATATTATATATATTATATATAGATATTATATTATATAATATATATATATAGTATTATATATATATATATACATATATATATATAATATATATATAATATAATATATATATATATATATTATAATATAATATATATATATTAGTGAGTATAATATATATATAACAGTCCGCATCCGGCGGATGCCGAAAAAAATAAACATCTGCTGCATCACTAAATATATCATATACCTACCCATATACCCTACTATATATATATGAGTATATCTATATATATAACGTATTTATAATATATATAGGAGCCGTGCTATATATATAATATATATATACGTATATGTACTATATAATATATGTGAAGTTATTATCTACGCTACTATCTAGTAGTATATATGGCCAGCCACCGCCTCGCATAAAGCATCATCGTCTACGTAACCTAAAAAAACTATAACAGCTACAGGAAAATAAACGAGCGCATTTTTGATTCAGCAAGCATTTTTGCTATCTATATGAAAACTTAAAAAAAGATTTATTTTATCTCTTTTTGCAATATTGAGAAATAACAACTTAACTATGGGAAAATTTTCGGGTTACAGCGTTGTTACGCTCTCATTGAATCTTCCATTCGGCAGTATACAGAGCAAGAGTTGCCAAATATTGTTTTTATTTATTATTTGCTCTGGAGAAAAATGTTAATTTTTCTTTTTATTTCCTGTTTTAGGGGGTTCGAGCGCGACGAGTTAGGGACAGAGGGGGACGAAGTTTCCCCCGTCGTCTCCCCCGGTAGGACGAGAAACCCCGACTCTGTCCATCTTTTGTGGTTGTTAACCCTTGAGATATCTTTCCGGTAACAAAAATCGACATTTGGCATAACTTTACCGTTCAGCTCGTACGATGGAGCTCCTTCGTCTTCTCAAAAAAATGATCATTATCATAAGATTTTCCAACATTTTTTAACAATTTTAAATTTTCAAAAGACTTTTTTTTTTCTGTTTTTTAAGATAACCAAAAAAAATTTTGATTAAAAATTTTTTTTTTATTTAATTCCCCTTTTGTCTTTTAAAAAAAAGGGCTTAATTAATTTTTATTTTTTTTTTTTTGTTTAGCCAATGTCTTCCAAGGTGGTTGGCGTTTGATGGGACTCCGACCCCTCCCCATTGTAACTTTTATTATATATATATTTATATATATATATAATGATATATATATATATTAATAAATATAATATAGATATATAGTTATATATATATATATATAGTATTATATATTATATATATATATAATATATATATTATTATAAAAACTCTATATCTATATAAATATATAATATATATAGTATATATATTATATATATATATATATATAGTGTTATATATATATATAATACTATATATATACAGAGTGAGAGAGCCCAATTATATATATATATATAATAATATATATATACTTATATATATAATATATATACTATATATATATATATATATATTTTCATCTTACCTGAAAGCTGGGGTTTCCACCAATCTAAAGGGTAACAATTCGGCCGCCATCCATTCCGTCAGTGCTCTATCAATTTCCTCACGACTTTTTTCGGTCAATTGTTCGGTAGTAGTCCTTTTCCTTTTTGAATAAGAATTTGATTTTACGAATTTTTCAATAGAAGGCTGTTCCTCTTCCTTTTCCGATTTTATATTTTTAAAAATATCACTATGGCAACTTGACAAATGTCCCTGCATATCAAATGGCTTGGATAATAATTTTTGTTGGCAAATCTTGCATATCTTTTTGTCCAAAGAAGTGTCTTGTTCAAAACACGAATCAAGATGACTAAATGTTGTCATCGTATCTGAATGACTTGAACACTTTTCTATTTATCCTTCTTGCGGATTTGTTTGAGATGAACCCGCAATTAGTTAGATATCACCATGAGACGTTTCACCTGTCACTGTATCTGTATCTGTGCTCATCATTTTATCAATACTTATCAATACATTTCATCAATATTTTATCAATATTTTATCGATACTCAGAAGTTGCTATTTAATTTTTTTATATATAGAAATATTAAGCTGCATTTATAAATATATATATATATATATATATATATATATATATATATATATATATATTATATATAATATATATATATATATATATATATATATATATATATATATTATACATTATATATATGATATATATATATATATATTATATACATAATATATATATATATCACATATATATATATATATAGATATATATATATATATATATATATATCATATTATACTATATATATATATATATATATAATATACTATATATATTATAATATATATTATATATATATATATTATAAATATAATATATTATATATATATAGTAATAACTATATATATATATATATAATATATAATATATTATATATATATATATATATAGTATATATAATATATAATATATATATATATATATATATATATATATATATATTATATATATATATATATATATATATATATATATATTATATATATAATATATATATACTATTATATATATAATATATAGTATATATATATACCTATATATAATAATATATATATATACCTATATATATATATATTATACCTATATATAATATATATATAATATATATGATTATACCATATATATGTAATATATATACCTATATAATATATATATAATATATATATAACTATATATATATATATAATATATATATATATATTAATATACTATATATATATTATATATATATGATATATATATATAATATATATTATATATATACTATATATATATATATATTATATATATCTATATATATATATATATATATATATATATATAATAATAATATAAGGTGTAGGATATATAGCACGGCGACCAGTAACTTTTATACTCGGGGCGCTCTCTCTCTCTCATCTCTCTCTCTAAAATATATATATACTATAATATATATATATATATATATATATATATATATATAAATATATCAGTGGCGGCTCAGTGAACCGAAAACATGGGGAGGCACTCAATACTATATATTAATATATATATAGATCACTATAATATATATATAATATATATATATATATATATATATATAATATATATATACTTAATATATAATTATATATATATCAGAGGCGACTCCTACACTCGTGCTACTCGTTCTTAGCACGAGTTATTATTATAGAACAGAACGATATTCTTTAAATTTTGCAAAGTTACATTAAAATTCTCTTATTTTTTTGTGAAATAGTCATGAAGATCTCTCTG
>JABUQX010132535.1:0-10000 GCA_015478945.1 Trachelipus rathkii | reverse complement strand
GACTAATTTAGTGAAGATTATATATATATATATATGCTATATATATATATATATATATATATATATATATATATATATATATATATATATATATATATATATATATATATATATATATATATATATATATATATATATATATATAGAAGAGAGAGAGAGAGAGAGAGAGAGAGAGAGGCTAAAGAAGAGAAGAAACTAAAGGTAAGATATAAAGAAAATAAAAATCTTAAGTCAATTTTACAAATTGAGAGAGAAAAAATAAAATAAAGTAAATACTTTATTTTTCCGCCTCAATGGCGGCAGATCTCTTGGCATTTAATTTGCCTTCGACCGTCACTCTCGAGGGTGCACCTGTGTTTATTCCCATTATTGTGTGTGTGTGTGTGTGTGTGTGTGTGTGTTATTATTATTATTATTATTATTATTATTGTTATTATTATTATTATTATTATTATTATGTTAATATTATTATTGTTGTTATTATTTTTCCTAATTTATGATTATTATTATTATAAATTATTACTACAATTAAATATCTGATTCATTAATTTAAGAATTATAAATATAAACATTAAGTTTAAAATAAATATTTTTTGTTTGCATATATATATATATATATATATATATGTATATATATAATATTAATAATAATAATAATAATAATAATAATAATATGTATATATAATAATAATAATAATAATAATAATAATAATAATAATAATAATAATAATAATAACTAATAATAATAATATATAATAATAATATATATATCTAAACTTAGTCTCACTTTGCCACTGGACATGTGTAATAAAATTAAATTATCAGAAATTTAAAAAAATTAATTTAAATATTTAAAAAATATAATTTATAATAATTTTAAATTAATTTTAAAAATAGATTTTAATATTAATTTTTTAGTAAATCAAACTGTAAATTCTCGAAAGTTTGTGCAAACTCTTTTGTCCGTTTATTCTATCTTTACAAAGACCTGGAAGAATTCCCCAAAAGGTCATTGTGTGCTTTGTGCTTTTACAAATTTATATGTTTTAGGGCTGATATATATATATATATATATATATATAATAATAATAATAATAATATATATATATATATATAATAATATATATATAATAATAATATATATATAATATAATAATAATATAATAATAATAATATATATACATAAAGTTTATTAGATAAATAATTGATGAATTTTCCTTTATTTACGCACATACAGATAATATATAATAGAGACTCAGGAACTTCATTTGGAAGGTGTGGCTGTGTGAAGAAAAATAAATATCTAAAATTATTTTGTTTCGTAATAATTTGGGTGTGTGTTTGACGTTTCTGAACATAAAAACGATAACAAAAAGTGACATTATTGACAAACTGTAAGAACATTTTCTTTATTTTCTTATCTTTTCAATACAAATTTTAAAAATAATAATTTATTTTTATTTATGAATATTATATGAGATATCATATATATATATATATATATATATATATATATATATATATATCATATATATAATATATATATGTATATATATATATAATAATATATAATAATAATAATAATAATAATAATAATAATAATATGTATGTGTATGTGTATATATATATATCCTCTATCTATATATCATATATATGTATATATATACTATATATATAATAATAATAATATATATATAATAATAATAATAATAATAATAATAATAATAATAATAATAATAATATAATAATAATAATAATATAATAATAATAATAATAATAATAATAATAATAATAATTATAGTCAAGAGTTGTCAGAAAAGAGGTTATTTCTTGGAAACCTGAGGGTTGCCAAATGCAAAGAGTAGAGAGCGGTTTTTGGATATTTGAAATTTCTGTCAAAAATTCCTTCGATTTCTGAAGGTAATTTTTGAACGATTTCTTCTTTCAAGTTCTGGGGTGTAAGTAATGATTCGTAGTTTCAGATCTAGAGTAAAGGATTTATTTACATTTGCAAATGTATAAATAAGAGTGAGCTTTTCAATACACTATACCAGTGGAATTAGCAGGAATACGTTAAATTATAAAAAAGTAATATAAGAATAAAAATTTAGTTATTTTCGATCAATAAGGTCTAATGGATTGGTTGATGTCGTCATTTCATATGAATAATGAACAAACGTTAGCAATCCCCTTGGAGCAAACGATGTCACTATCATTGAATGAGGCATCGTTAACATATTACCTCAATGATGACGTAAATCCGGTGAATGTTGCGTATAAAAGGAAATGTTGTCAGTTAATAATCTTCACCTGTGTAATGCGACAACTCAAACAATAATGGCGTCGATTATCCAATTCCCCTGTGTTAATGACGCCACTCTCATCTTAAATTAGCAATCGTCACCTGGAAACAGGAGCGTTCCATTTCTGGGTACTTTTCGATTAGCTTCAATAACGCAACCACGCAGTTTCTTCAAACATTCTCGGTTTTCTCCAAAGATGGACCTTTGAAAACAAAGCTCGTTGTTTTCGACTCGATAATTAAGTCGAAATGCGTCTCGAAAAATATGACTCGTCATATTCTCCCTCAAAGAAATTTCCTTTCTACAAATTAGAAGATTTTCATTATGTATGTTAGGAAGATAACAAAACTGTATGATATAACCAATTGACCTTTAAACACATAGATATTTGATACTCATACCAGCGCGCTCTAGAGGACAATTATTGGGGGGGCGGGTGTAGGGTTGCCAGAATGTTAGCGAAGTGGAAAAAATGTATGAAGGTGATGATTTTCAATGCAGAAAAGGCGTAAATGCTTTTTCATCTATTGAAAATTGCTATTGTTCTTATTGTTATTATTTACAGACCCCTAAATCTGTCTTCTTAAGCCCCGAGCTATATAATGCTGATTATATATATATATATATATATATATATAATTATAATAATATATATATATATATATATTATAATATATATATATATAGTAGTATATATATAGATTATATATAATATATTATATATATAATATATATATCATTCAACATTGTACTTTGAGAAGTTCAATTGCTAATCTTATTATGTCTTTATGGACTACATAATAGAATGTAGTGAGAGAAACCCATGAAGAAGAGAACAACAAAATAAAATAAAAATCATCGATAGTTCTTAAGAAAAGCTTTTATAAAACTCACTCATGAACTTTCAAAATACTTAAAGCTCATTTAGGAGAAGCCAAATTGTCAGGCCTCCTTTAACTGGAGAGAATCTTCGATCTGGACCGCAGCTGGAAGAAACGTCTCAACTTGTCTTACACGATTACCTTCCTCAGACAGGACGAGGCTCTGTCCACGATAAAACTTCTGTCTCCGAGATTAATATCTCCTACAGTTTGGTCGGCAACCACTCTAAAAGAATAGAGTAAACGTGTATGGGACTCCCATAGAAATAAGCTACGACATAATGTCGAAATATGGATGCTTCAGAACTTCTTCATTAAGTATTTTTAAAGGTTTCCTTTCACGTTTCTTGTGGATTTTACCCCCACTAGACTAAGGTCCCAAAACTACACCATTAGACCACATGAAACACAGAAAAAAACCTATAATCAAAAATCATGAATCTATAATCAAAGACCCCAATGATGAAATTGTTGTATCTAAGGAAATCGCAATATATTTCATTTGACATTGATATGTATTTCTAAAAAAAAAAAAAACTAAGAAATTGTTAATGATATTTTTTAAATTAGAGTTTAATCTTAATGGGACTCCTGAATTTAATATTAACAAATAACTGAAAAATGATAGGATACTACTTAACGATTTTCGCGTATAAAGTATTTGATTCGAGATCTTATAATTTAATTTTTATCAAACTACTTCATATGACATTTACTTTACCATTACACATGATATACTTTACATTGAAACGTGATGCTATGAAGTTGTTTACATGAAAGTCTTTATAATAAATTCTAATTAACATATTTAAAATAGTTACCCATAAACATTTAAATTTATTTCCTTTTTAATATTTACACTTACTTTTTAATTAAAAAAGGGAGGAAAAAATTATAAGCTAAAATATTAAATATATTATTCAATATTAATATTTTTTTTTCACCTTCGCTTTATATAAAAGGTTAATCTTTAATGCCTAAGAAAATTAAACTTAAGCAATTTTTGCTATTTTGTTAATAAAGTTCTCGGTCTGATACATACCAAAACCGCATATAAGGTATTAATATATTATATATATATATTAATATATATATATATATAATTATATATATATATATATATATATATAGCTAGTGCTTGCGATGTCTCTGCTGGCACGTCTTATTTCCTAGAGCCTGCTAACCATGTGATATAGCATACCTGTAGGATACTGCCACAGCTGTACTGTTATATATATATACGATTAGATCAAAAATATGTGCCCACATGACCTCGTGCATGCTCAGTATACGCTCTTCTCTTATATTATATAGTACTCGGATCCGGATCTCACTATAGCAACGTCAACCGAGCTGCGCGCATTAACGTCTACTGAAATCAGGGATCATAGTCTCGATGTCCTCTATAAGACGTGGATACAGTGTGATCATATTATATCTCCAAGTCGTGCTCATATCGCGTGTGTGTGTGTGTCGGTCCTATGATAATGAATGATAAATGAGCTGTCTAGTGTTAATTTCTCAACTGGGATGCAAATCTCCCTTCAAGATTAATTTAATGTAACTTGACATTAAACTTTTTTCGGTGAAACTCAACCCTCAAAGTCTCCCAAAAAGGCCTTTTAGATTAAAAACAATTACATCTAATTAATAATTACAGAAGTAAGCTTTACAGACATATGTTTATAACGTACCGAATATATTAATATTACATACTCGTTAATAAGATATTTCTCGTTTGTCTGCAGAGTCCTCGAACCTTTCTTCCATTCTTCTGAGATATAAAACAATCTTCCTTTCCTTCTGAAGATTTTGGAGCAGTTCATCTTCTTCACGATTAAAAGCTTAGAAAAGCAAAATAGGAATATATATAAATAGTATATATATATATAACTAATATATATATATATATATATTTATATATATATATATATATATATATATATATATATATAATATATATATATATATATATATATATATTATATATATATATATATATATATATATATATACGGAGGGTTGAGGTAAGTTGGAGTTCAGAGAGTCAAAGGAGCACAGCCAAATTTTCGTTGAACTCTATAGATTATGATATTAATTTCTATACTAATGGATAAGCTGTAAATCTTCATAATCAAGTTGTGAAGTCTATACAAAAATTCTTACGAACTCGCAATAACATATATGCAACTAATATAGATAAAGTGTCATTAATCGTCATTCGCAAATACTCGCTGGTCTTTTTTATTCAAAATGTCCCAAACATTATGAAATCACTGCAAAACAGGAATAATTGGCAATTTTATTGCCTAATATTTTTTTAAGTTTAAAGCGTACCTTCAAAAATAAAAAAAAATAAATAAAAAAATAAAAAACCTCCCATAGATTATTATTCTAAAACAAAGTATTTTCGTTTTAGTAAAACATAATATCCATTTTTAAGAATGCCATTACTAAACTTTCGCAAGATAAAAAACTTGCGAAAAAATTTACCAGAGATTATTTTAAACTGTGGAAACTTTAAAAATAATACACCCAAATTTCCAACGTCATAAGTACTAGAACTCAAATTCCTTAAAAGTCATAAGAACTAAAACTCCCATAATTATCCAACGTCAAAGCCTAAAACTCAAATACGCAACATCATAAGGTCCTAAAACTCAAATGTCCCAAAGTCATAAGCTTCTAAAACTTCAAATCCTAACGCCATATAATCCTAAAACTCAATTCCCAAAGTCATAAACCCTAAAACTCAAAATTCGCCAAAGTCATAATTCCTAAAACTTACCTGTTTGCCAACGCTGTCAACAAGCAAAAAAGTCTTATGCTTAAGTGTGAAGTATGTATATTGTGATGACACACTAGAGATGCGCGTGATCATAACAAGACTTTGATGCCAAAGAACTCTGGGTGCCCAGCTTTCACTTGTGGTGAAAGAATGAACGTAATGGTGCTCTGTGAGTGCGATGACAACACTCAGCCTTTTATATAGTAATATAGTCTAATCTATATTATAGTTATATTAGTTATATTATATTACTATCAAAGCATTATATTTTTATATTTTATATATATTAATAAGATAATATTTATATATATATATATATATATATTATATATATATATATTTATATATATATATATATATTATATATTATATATATATAATATATATAATATTAATATATATATATAAATATATATAATATATATAATATATATATATATATATATATATATATATATATAAGTATATTATAGCCGGTACCGCTTGCTAGGTATGGTTGTTCTCTTTTGTGAGCCAAGCACCCTATATAAAGAGGATGTTTAGAAATCCATATTTTGAAAATGATGTTTTTAGTCAACACTTAAGTAAACTATGCAATGAAAGTATAAAATTAACAAAAAGTCCCTTCTGATGAGATACTCTCTCTTCGTAGACGAATTGTTAGTCACAGCCTTTTTCCAGCGCGTTTCTCACCCTATTTTTTGTGCGAGGATTGTTGTTGATTGAAATTCGTAGTCGGCAGCCTTTCCTTGGAGGTTTATCGCTTTGCCGAGGAGGATTTCTGGAGAGTAGTATCTTGTGAGTGAGATTTTCTTCTGATCTAATAATTTGATCTGACTTGACTATCTGACTTATGAAAGTCTATTCTCAAAAGGACGAGTTATATCATATTTTCACTTTGACTTGACTCTGCTAAAATTTGCTCGGCCGCAAATCTTAGCAATAAGTACGCAACATAAATTAAATTTTTACAAAGTTAATGAAGTGCTACATTACTTCCTGCGCTAATCACACGAGTGAGGAAAGTATGTTATTAATAGATTATACAAAAAATTAACTAAATACATAGTATACTTTCGAAAATGCAAAAGCATATCTAATTAATGTCGAAGGAATACAAGTAGGACAAATGAAACATATTGAAGGCAAAAATAATTATTACAAGAAATGGTAAATATTCCAAATACGAGCATAACTGGGTACATCTCCGATGATCTAAACATATATACAAATATTTGAAATACAGAAAAAATACAAATAATGTTATACTATACAGAAAATAAAATGGGCATTTAAACATAATGCATATTTGGTTGATCATCCGTTAGATAATAAACAAGAACATACAAACATTTAAATACAAATAATATTTATACATAAATTATTGATATGAACAATTAAATTATTTCACAAGTTAATAAATAGCCACACGCATCGAACCGTTGAATCCAGGGAAGGTCTTAGTATGGCGTTCTTAATGTATCATGATTTGATCAATGCGCACGTAGATAAGTTTTAAAGCGTGTTTTCTTTAATAATTGCTTGACATATTTAGAGACGAAGTTGCTTGAAAGTTAGGTCCTTTACTTGAAAAATTTCTTCATACATAAAAGGGAGCGTCACAGAACCATGAGAATTCGAAAAGAGAAATCATAAGTCGTAGTGCGAATTCCAAAATGAATTTTCTTGCCCTAACCAAACTTAAAAATAGATCGGAAAGAAATTCCAGTACCGCAAGTTACATATGTGGAGGCGAAGTTCGGTTGAAATTTATGGTCCTTTATATGAAACATCTTCCTTCTACATAAAAAAGGGACGAGTCACAGAACCATTCTAAATCTTCGAAAAGGAATCAGTGATCGTAGATTGCGAATCAAAAAATAGTTTTCCTGCCCATAATCAAACTTGAAATGATGAAAGAAATTCATACCGAAAAGGAAGTTTGCATGTCTAGCGATGAATCCTCGAACTGTGATAGTTGTGTAAAGGTGAAGACCAATATAATCCAAAATTAGAAATGAAATTGAAGTCCACTATCGATAATTGTTCGTTTGCGGTTCGTTTGAGTCATTTTCGTGTTCTAATTTTGAATTTTAGTATTGTATTAGTTTTTCTTTTCTCATTTTGGTTTTCAGGAAGGCAGTTGATTGAAGTTGGAGTGTTCTACTCCGATGTTCACCAGATATATATAGGTAGGACTTGGAGTGAACGTTAGGTGGTCTCTTCTTTAGTCCCCCTATATAAGTATATGATGAGTGAGTTTAAAAGTTTTGTAGTTCACAACTACGTTAGCAATGATAGGCCACTGCAATTATCTCTTTAGTAAAATGAAACTCTAGGTTTCAACAATTCTCTTTTTATGGAAAAAGGACAGCAAAGTCCTGAAGTAATTATTCTTTTAGGGTAAACGCAAACAAAGTTTGGCAATACCCGATCTCGTTTTTATGGAATAAGGGAAACAAAAGGTTTCCTTTAATTATCTTTCTAAATAAAGGCTTAAGAACTCAAGGTTAGCTTGGAATTTAACAAATAACTAGGACACGATTATTCAGATCGAATAAGTACAAGGTCCCTGTACTTGCCTTATAGCTGTATATATAACTGGATTTCCTACCTCAACTTTGTAGACGCCGTAATTACCACGTCGCGCGGGTCTGTTGTGACTCCAAAAACACTTGACCCTTCTGGACTTTCGTTTAAAACGAAAATTGGGTGGATCGGATATTCAAGTCGGCAGCCTTTTTCCTTTGAAGTTATATTCGTCCCGAGATCTGAGAATATCTTGAGTGAGATTATCTTCTATCTTAATAATGATCTACTGACTATCTGAGCTGAACAGCTATCTCAAGAAGCGACGCATCCATCGCATGGGGAAACGAGATTACGCGCCACGGGATATATATAATTGGTCCTCAGTCCCTTGCTATGAACATATGCGTCAGACTATATACTGCCTATGACTCTCCGAAAATTCTTGGTAGCGATCAACCTTTCGATAGTGTCCGGAGATAATAAGAAGAAAAAAATACAGATAGTCACTAATAGATTTTGTATAGATAGCGCGACGGCATGTGCCAGATGCTCATCATATATTGTTATTTGCTCCATCTATTTGTATCATACTTGTTTATTATCTATATTTGAAAATGAAGCACAAGTGTCATCCATTTGACTCTTTAATTAATTACAAATAATAACATTTTCTCTGGATATGAAAAGCCACCTCGTTTGTGCAATAATGATTTTTGTGAAATTACGATGTAATGTGAGACTGCTAAGTGGCGGTCGTGAGCTCATTTGCGGGGCCCGGGGCTGAGCAATGGCTCATTTGCGGCTGGCCCTGGGCGGGTGAGTGTTTTTAATAGAAAACATACACAACGTTATATATAAAAGCAATGATAATATCTGTAATCTGAATATTACAAACATTGGTATTTCAAACTATATACTGGACTTGATAATGTGGAAATATATATATATATATTATTTTATAGAATATATTATATTATATATATAATAAAGTTTTAGGATATTGGGTCAATTATAAAAATCAGGCATAAGTAGGATAAATATAGGTATGATATAATATATTATATATATTAATATATATATATAGTATATTAATATATATATTAAATACTTAAGTTATTATATAGTAATATATTATTATTAATATATATATATATATATATATGTATATATATTAATTAATTATTATATATATTATATATATTAATTAAATAATATATATAAATATATATAATATATAATATATAATATTTTATATATATTTATATGCCTTTACTCCTTATAAAAATTAAATTAACTCTGCGAACTTTCTTAGCAGCTCTAAAGTCCTTATATTTAGAGTCTACAAAATCTAATAGATCGTCTCCATAAGTCTTTATTCTATATTGATGAGAAGAGCCAGTGCAGATAAGCCGGTCATTGAGTCAATTTTTGGTGTTTTACTCATAAGGTAAGTTTTTGATGTAGCTATCATATATATATATATTTTTTTACCTTTC
>JABUQX010132534.1:0-10000 GCA_015478945.1 Trachelipus rathkii | reverse complement strand
CTTTTTAGGATTAAGGAAAAAATGGGGCTCAGGCCGGAGAGTAAAAAATCAAACCCTTTCTTAAGATTAAGGGAAAAAGTGGGGCTCGAGGCCCGGGAGCAAAAAAATCCAAACCTTTTAAGATTAAGGAAAAAAATGGTGCTCAGCCCGGAAGAAAAATCGAAAACCCTTTTTAAGGGATTAAGGAAAGAAGGGGTCAAAGCGGCGAGCAGAAAATCCAAAACGCCTTTTAAGGAGTTAAGGAAAAGAAGGGGCTTCAGCCGCGGAGCAAAGAATTCAAACCGCTTTTAAGATTAAGGGAAAAATGGGGCGGCTCAGCCCGGAGCAAGAAAAGTCAAAACCCTTTTAGATTAAGGAATAATGAGGGGGCTCAGCCCGGAACAAAAATCAAACCCTTTTAAGATTAAGGAAAAATGGGCTCAGGCCGGAGCAAAAATGAAACCCTTTTTAAAGATTAAGGAAAATGGGGCTCAGCACGGAGGCAAAAGGATCAAACCCTTTTTAAGAGTTAAAGGTAAATGGGGCTTCAGCCCAGGAGCAGAAAAAATCGAACCCTGTTTAAAGATTAAGGAAAAAGTTGGGCTCAGGCCCGGAGCAAAAATCAAAACTTTTTTGAGTAAGGAAAAATGGGGCTCAGCCCGGGAGAAAAGAATCAAACCCTTTTTAAGATTAGAGAGAAATGGGGCTTTCAGCCCGGAGCCAAAAAATGAAAGCCCGTTTTAGATTAAGGAAAAATGGGGCTCAGCCCGGAGCAAAAGAAGTCAAACCCTGTTTTGAAGATTAAGCGAAAAATTGGGGCGTCAGCCGGAGCAAAAAAATGCGAAGACCCGTTTTTCAGGATTAAGAAAAATGGGGCTCAGTCCGAAGCAAAAATCAAAACGCTTTTTAAGATTAAGAAAAATGGGGCTCAGACGGGCGGAGCAAAAATCGAACCCTTTTAAGAGTTAAGGAAAAGAATATGGGCGTCAGGCCCGGATGCAAAAATCAAACCCTGTTTTAAGAGTAGGGAAAATGAGGCTCAGCGCCGGAGGGAAAAATCAAAGACCCCTTTTAAGATTAAGGAAAGAGTGGGCTTAGCCCGGCGCAAAAATCAAACCCTTTTAAGATAAGGAAAAATGGGGCTCAGCCGGGGAGCAAAAATCAAAACCCTTTTTAAGATTAAGGAAAAATGGAGCTTCAGCCCGGAGCAAAAATCAAAAACCATTTTTTAAGATTAAGGAAAAATGGGGCTCAGCCCGGAAAAAAAATCAAACCCTTTTTAAGATTAAGGAAAAATGGGGCTCAGCCCGGAGCAAAAATCAAACCCTTTTTAAGATTAAGGAAAAATGGGGCTTAGCCGAGTAAAAAAAAAAAAACCCTTTTTAAGATTAAGGAAAATTGGGGCTCCAGCCCGGAGGAAAAAATCAAACCCCTTTTAAGATTAGGAAAAATGGGCTCAGCCCGGAGGAAAAAAAATCAAACCCTTAAGATTAAGGAAAAAATGGGGCTCAGCCCGGAAGAAGAAAAAAAATCAAACCCTTTTTAAGATTAAGGAATAATGGGGCTCAGCCCGGATGAAAAATCAAACCTTTTTTAAGATTAAGGAAAAATAGGGCTCAGCCCGGAGCAAAAATCATACCCTTTTTTAAGATTAAGGAAAATGGGCTCAGCCCGGAGCAAAAATCAAACCCTTTTAAAGATTAAGAAAAAAATGGGGCTCAGCCCGGAAAAAAAACAAACCCTTTTTTAAAGATAAAAAAAAAGGGGGCTCAGCCGGAGGAAAATTCAAAACCCTTTTTAAGATTAAAGAAAATGGGGGGCAGCAAGGAGCAAAAAATCAAAAACCATTTTTTAAGATAAGGAAAAATGGGATTCAGCCCGGAACAAAAATCAAACCCTTTTTAAGATTAAGGAAAAATGGGGCTCAGCCAGGAGCAAAAATCAAACCCTTTTTAAGATTAAGGAAAAATGGGGCTCAGCCCGGAGAAAAAATCAAACCCTTTTTAAGATTAAGGAAAAATGGGGCTCAGCCCGGTGCAAAAAACAAACACTTTTTAAGATTAAGGAAAAATGGGGCTCAGCCCGGAGCAAAGATCAAACCCGTTTTAAGATTAAGGAAAAATGG
Source organism: Trachelipus rathkii (assembly GCA_015478945.1). Taxonomy (NCBI): domain Eukaryota; kingdom Metazoa; phylum Arthropoda; class Malacostraca; order Isopoda; family Trachelipodidae; genus Trachelipus; species Trachelipus rathkii. The sequence continues at coordinate 7,896 of JABUQX010132534.1, read as the reverse complement.
GGCACAGCCCGGAGCAAAAATCAAACCCCTTTTAAGATTAAGGAAAAAATTTTGCTCAGCCCCGGAGGCAAAAATCAAACCCTTTATTAAGATTAAGGAAAAATGGGGCTCAGCCGGAGACAAAAATCAACCCTTTTTAAGATTAAGGAAAAATGGAGCTCAGCCCGGTGCAAAAATCAAACCATTTTTAAGATTAAAGAAAAATGCAGCTCAGCCCGGAACAAAAATAAAACCCTTTTTAAGATTAGGGAAAAATGGTTCTCAACCCGGAGCAAAAATCAGACCCTTTTTAAGATTAAGGAAAAATGGGGCTCAGCCCAGAGAAAAAATCAAACCCTTTTTAGATAAGGAAAAAAATGGGCTCAGCCACGGAGCAAAATCAAAACTTTTTTAAGATTAAGGAAAAATGGGGCTCAGCCCGGAGTAAAAATCAAACCCTTTTTAAGATTAAGGAAAAATGGGGCTCAGCCTGGAGCAAAAATCAAACCCTTTTTCAGATTAAAGAAAATAAGGGCTCAGTCCGAAGATAAAATCAAACCCTTTTTAAGATTAAGGAAAAATGGGGCTCAGCCCGGAGCGAAAATCAAACCCTTTTTAAGATTAAGGAAAAATATGGCTCAGCCCGGAGTAAAAATCAAACCCTTTTTAAGATTAAGGAAAAATGGGGCTCCGCCCGGAAGAAAAATCAAACCCTTTTTAAGATTAAGGGAAAAATGGGGCTTCAGCCCGGAAGCAAAAAATCCAAACCCTTTTTAAAAATTAATAAAAAAGGGGGCCCCACCCGGGAGAAAAAAACAAACCCTTTTTAAAGATAAAGAAAAAATGGGGCTCAAGCCGGATCAAAAAATCAAACACTTTTATTAGATTAAGGAAAAAATGGCTCAGCCTGATTCTAAATCAAACCCTTTATTAAGATTAAGGAAAAATGGGGCTCAGCCCGGAACAAAAATCAAATCCTTTTTAAGATTAGGGAAAAATGGGGCTCAGCCCGGAGCAAAAATCAAACCCTTTTTAAGATTAAAGAAAAATGGGGCTCAGCCCGGAGGAAAAATCAAACCCTTTTAAAGATTAAGGAAAAATGGGGCTCTGCCCGGAGGAAAAATCAAACCTTTTTTTTTAAGATTAAAGAAAAATGGGGCTCAGACCGGAGCGCAAAATTCAAACCATTTTTAAGATTAAGAAAAATGGGGCTCAACCCGCGGAACAAAAATCAAACCCTTTTTAAGATTAAGGAAAAAATGGGGCTCAGCCCGGAAGCAAAAATCAAACCCTTTTTTAAGATAAAGAAAAATGGGGCTCAGCCCGGAGCAAAAATCAAAACCACTTTTTTAAGATTAAGGAAAAATGGGGCTAAGCCCGGAGCAAAAATCAAACCATTTTAAAGATTAAGGAAAAATGGGGCTCAGCCCGGAAAAAAAATCAAACCGTTTTAAAGATTAAGGAAAAATGGGGCTCAGCCCGGAAAAAAAATCAAACCCTTTTTAAGATTAAGGAAAAATGGGGCTCAGCCCGGAGCAAAAATCAAACCCTTTTTAGGATTAAGGAAAAATGGGGCCAGCCCGGAGAAAAAATCAACCCTTTTTAAGATTAAGTGAGAAATGGGGCTCAGCCCGGAGCAAAAATCAAACTCTTTTTAAAATTAAGGAAAAATAGGGCTCAGCCCGGAGTAAAAATCAAACCCTTTTTAAGATTAAGGAAAAATGGGGCTCAGCCTGGAGCAAAAATCAAATCCTTTTTAAGATTAAGGAAAAATGGGGCTCAGTCCGAAGCAAAAATCAAACCCTTTTGAAGATTAAGAAAAAATGTGGCTCAGCCCGGAGCAAAAATCAAACCCTTTTTAAGATTAAGGAAAAAAATGGGGTTAGCCAGATGCAAAAGTGCAAACCCTTTTTAAAGAATTTAAGGAAAAAAATTGGGGCTCAGCCTGGAGCAAAAATCAAACCCTTTTTTAAGATAAGGAAAAATGGGCTCAGACTGGAGCAAAATCAAATTTTCCCTTTTTAAGATTAAGGAAAAATGGGGCTCAGCCCGGAGCAAAAATCAAACCCTTTTTAAGATTAAGGAAAAATGGGGCTCAGCCCGGAGCAAAAATCAAACCCTTTTTAAGATTAAGGAAAAACGGGGCTCAGACCTGAGGAAAAATCAAACCTTTTTCAGATTAAAAGAAAATAAGGGCTCAGTCCGAAGATAAAATCAAACCCTTTTTAGATTAAGGAAAAATGGGGCTCAGCCCGGAGCGAAAATCAAACCCTTTTTAAGATTAAGGAAAAATATGGCTCAGCCCGGAGTAAAAATCAAACCCTTTTTAAGATTAAGGAAAAATGGGGCTCCGCCCGGAAGAAAAAATCAAACCCTTTTAAGATTAAGGAAAAAAAAATTTTGGGGCTCAGCCCGGAGCAAAAATCCAAACCCTTTTTAAGATTAAGGAAAAAAATTGGGGCTCAGCCCGGAAGCAAAAATCAAAACCCTTTTTTAAGATTAAGGAAAAATGTTGCTCAGCCCAGAGCAAAAATTTCAAAACACTTTTAAGATTAAGGAAAAATGGGGCTCAGCCAGGAGCAAAAATCAAAACCCTTTTTAAAGAATATAATGGAAAAACGGGGCTCAGACCGGAGCAAAAATCAAACCCTTTTTAAGATTAAGAAAAAGTACGGGCTCAGCCCGGAGGAAAAATCAACCCCTTTTTAAGAAAAAAATGGGGCTAAGCCCGGAACAAAATCAAACCCTTTTTAAGATTAAGGAAAAATGGGGCCAGCCAGGAGGAAAAATCAAATCCTTTTTAAGATTAAGGAAAAATGGGCTCAGCCCGGAGCAAAATCAAACCCTTTTTAAGATTTAGGAAAAATAGGCTCAGCCCGGAGCAAAAATAAAACCCTTTTTAAGATTAAGAAAAATGGGGCTAGTCGGAGCAAAAAAATCAAACCCTTTTAAGATTAAGGACAAATGGGGCTCAGCCGGAGGAAAAATCAAATCTTTTTTAAGATTAAGGGAAAAAATGGGGCTCAGCCCGGGAGAAAAATAATCAAGCCTTTTTTAAGATTAAGGAAAAAATGGGGGCTCAGCCGCTGAGCGCAAATCAAAACCTTGTTAAGAGATTAAAGGGAAAAATCGGAGCTTCAGGGCCGGGCAGCAAACAAATTCAAGAACCTTTTTAAGTATTAGGAAAAAATGGGCTCAGCCGGAGCAAAAATCAAAACCTTTTAAAGATTAAAGAAAAATGGGGCTCAGCCCGGAGCAAAAATCAAACCACTTTTTAAGATTAAGGAAAAATGGGGCTCAGCCTGGAGCAAAAATCAAACCCTTTTTCAGATTAAGGAAAATAAGGGCTCAGTCCGAAGCAAAAATCAAACCCTTTTTAAGAAAGGAAAAAATGGCTCAGCCCGGAGCGAAAAATCAACCTTTTTAAGATTAGGAACAATAGCTCAGCCACGATAGTTAAACAAATTCAAACCCTTTTAAGATAAGGAAAAATGGGGCTCAGCCCGCCCGGAAGAAAAATCAAACCTTTTTTAAGATTAAGGAAAAATTGGGCTCAGCAAGGCCGGAGCAAAAATTAACCCTTTTTAAGATTAAGGAAAAATGGGCTCAGCCCGGAGCAAAAATCAACCCTTTTTAGATAAGGAAAAATGGGGCTCAGCCCGGATCAAATAAACCCTTTATTAGGATTAAGGAAAAATGGGGCCTCAGCCCGGAGCAAAAATCAAACCCTTTTTAGATTAAGGAAAAATGGGGCTCAGCCAGGGAGGAAAAAATCAAAACCCTTTTTTTAAGATTAGGAAGAAATGGGGCTTCCAGCCGAGCAAAATCAAAACTCTTTTGTTAAGATTAGGAAAAATGGGGCTCAGCCCGGATCAAAATTCAAACCCTTTATTAAGATTTAAGGAAGAAAATGGGGGCTCAGCCCAGAGCAAAATCATATCCTTTTAAGATTAGCGGAAAAATGGGGCTCAGCGGAGCAAAAAATCAAAACCCGTTAAAGATTAAGGAAAAATGGGGCTCAGCCCGGAGGAAAAATCAAACCCTTTTAAAGATTAAGGAAAAATGGGGCTTAGCCCGGAGCAAAAATCAAACCCTTTTTAAGATTAAGGAAAAATGGGGCTCAGCCGGAGCAAAAATCAAACCATTTTTTAAGATTAAGAAAAAATTGGGGCTCAGCCCGGGGAACAAAATCAAACCCTTTTTAAGATTAAGGAAAAAATGGGGCTCAGCCCGGAGCAAAAAATCAAACCCTTTTTAAGATAATGGAAAAATATGGGGCTCAGGCCGGAAGCAAAAAATCAAACCCTTTTTAAGATTTAAGGAAAATGGGGCTCAGCCCGGTGCAAAAAAATCAAAACCATTTTGTAAGATTAAGGAAAGAAATGGGGCCTCGAGCCTGGAAAAGAAGAGAAATCAAGAAACGCCTTTTAAAGATTAGGAAAAGTGGGGCTCAGCCCGGAGCAAAAAAAGTCAAACCCTTTTTAAGATTAAGGGAAAAATTGAGGCTCAGCCGAGGAGCGAAAAGTCAAATCCGCTTGTTATAGATTAAGGGAAAAATAGGCGTCAGCCCGCGAGAAAAAATCAAACCGGCTTTTTAAGATTAGAGAAAATGGGGCTCAGGCCCGGAGCAAAAGATCAAACTCTTGTTTAGGGATTAAGGGAAAAATAGGGCTCAGGGTTCGAAAGCAAAAAATCAAACCCTTTGAAGATTAAGAAAAATTGCGGGCTCGAGCCCGGGAGCAAAAATCAGAACCTTTTGAGAGAGTTAAGGAAAGAAGTGGCTCAGCCCGGAGCAAAATCCAACCCTTTTAAGATTAAGGAAAAATGGGGCTCAGCCGGAGCAAAATCAAACCCTTTTAAGATTAAGGAGAAATGGGGCTCAGCCCGGAGCAAAAATCAAACTCTTTTTAGGATTAAGGAAAAATGGGGCTCAGTCCAAAGCAAAAATCAAACCCTTTTGAAGATTAAGGAAAAATGGGGCTCAGCCCGGAGCAAAAATCAAACCCTTTTTAAGATTAAGGAAAAATGGGGCTTAGCCCGGAGCAAAAATCAACCCCTAATCAAACCCTTTTTAAGATTAAGGAAAAATGGTGCTCAACCCGGAGCAAAAATGAAACCCTTTTAAGATTAAGGAAAATGGGGCTTCAGCCGGGAGCAAGAGAATCAAACCGCTTTTTAAGATTGATGGAAAAATGGGCTCAGCCCGGAGCCAAAATCAAACCCCTTTTTAAGATAAGGGAAAAATGGGGCTCAGGCCGGAGAGCAAAAATCAAACTCTTTTTAAAGATTAAGGAAAATGGGGCTCAGCCCGGAGCAAAAATCAAAAACCCTTTTTAAGATTAAGGAAAAATGGGGCTCAGCCCGGAGCAAAAACTAAACCCTTTTTAAGATTAAGGAAAAATGGGACTCAGCCCGGAGCAAAAATTCAAACCGCTTTTTAAGATTTAAGGAAAAATGGGCTGCAGCCGGAGGAAAAAGTCAACCCTGGTTTAAAAGATTTAAGGAAAAATGGGGCTGCCAGCCCGAAGGAAAAGAATCAAACCCTTTTTAAGATTAAGGAAAAATGGGGGCTCCAGACCGGAGGAAAAAATAAGACCCTTTTTAAGATTAAGGAAAAAATGGGGCTCAGCCCAGGGGAAGCAAAAACTCAAATTTTTTTTTAAGATAAAGGAAAAATGGGGCGTCAGTTCCGGAAGCAAAATCAAACCCTTTTGAAGATTTAGGAAAAATTGGGCTCAGCCCGAAGAAAAAATCAAACCCTTTTAAGATTTAAGGAAAAATGGGCTCAGCCCGGAGCAAAATAAACGATCTTTAAGATTAAGGAAAAAATGTTGCTTCAGCCCATAGCAAAAATCAAACCCTTTTTTAAGATTAAGGAAAAATGGGGCTCAGCCCTGAGCAAAAATCAAACCCTTTTTAAGATTAAGGAAAAATGGGGCTCAGCCCGGAGCAAAAATCAAACCCTTTTTAAGATTAAGGAAAAATGGGGCTCAGCCCGGATACAAAAATCAAACCCTTTATTAAGATTAAGAAACATGGGTCAGGCCCGGATCAAAAATCAAACCCTTTTATAAGAATTAAGAGAAAAAATTGGGGCTCAGCCGGATCAAAAATCAAAACCCTTTATTAAGATATAAGGAAACACCTCGGGGCTCAGCCCGAGAGCAAAAATCAACACCCTTTTTAAGATTAAGGAACAATGGGGCCTCAGCCGGGAGAAAAAATCAAACCCTTTTTATAATTAAGGAAATGGGGTCAGCCCGGAGCAAAAAATCAAAACCTTCTATTAAGATTACAGGAAAATGGGCTCAGCCCAGGAGCAAAAATCAACACTCCCTTATCTAAGCATAACGGAAAGCATGGCGGCTTCAGCCCGGAGCCAAAAAATCAAACCCTTTTTCTAAGATTAAGGAGAAAATGTGGGGCTCGAGGCGCAGGAGAAAGAAGATCGCAAACCCTTTTTAGGCATATTAGGAGGAAATGGGGCTCGGAGGCCCGGACGGCAAGAATCAAACTCTTTAAGATAAGGACACAAATGGGGTACAGCCCGGATCAAAAATCAAAACCCTTTATTAACGACTTTAAGCGAAAATGGGGCTCAGCCCACGACGCAAAAATCGTAAATCCTTTTTTAAAGTATAGGGAAAAAATGGGGCTCAGCCGGGAGCAAAAATCAAAACCCTTTTATAAGACTTTAAGGAACATATGGGCTCGGCCGGAGGAAAAAATCCAAACCTTTTAAAGCATAAGGAAAAACAATGGGGCTTAAGTCCCGAGAGCGAAAAATTCAAACCCTTTTTTTTAAGCATTAAGGAAAAATGGGGCTCCGCCCGGAGCAAAAAATCAAACCCCTTTTAAGATTAAGAAATGATTGCTGTGCATCTTGTCAAAATGGTGCTGAGCCCAATATTCAAGGAAAATGGCAGGCTACAACCATCGATGCCCCCTCTCTAAGGATTCAGGATAACTGGGGCCTCAGCCCGCGAGCAAAAATCAAAACCCTTTTTACAGATTAAGGAACAATGGGGGGCGTCAGCCGGTGCAACAAAATCCAACCATTTTAAGCATTTAAGGAAAAATGGGCTCACCTGGAAAAAAATCCAAACCCTTTTAAAGTTAAGGAAAACAAAGGGTGCTCAGCCCGGAAAAAAAACACAAACCCTTTTAAGCATTAAAGGGAAAATATTGTGGTCATGCCGGAGCAAAAATTCAAACCCTTTTTAAGATAAGGAAAAATAGGCTCAGCCCGGAACGAAAAAATCAAAGAACCCTTTTAAAGATTGAGGAAAATGCGGCTCAGCCCGGAGCAAAAATCAAACTTTTTCTTTTTAGATTAAGGAAAAATAGGGCTCCAGTCCGAAAAGCAAAATCCAAAAACCCTTTTTAAGATAAAACAAAAATGGGGCTCAGCCCGGGAGCAAAAAATCAAACCCCTTTTTAAGATTTAACGAAAAAACTGGGGCTCAAGCCCGGAGGAAAAATCAAACCTTTTTTTAAGATTAAGGACAAAATGGCGGGCCTTACGCCCGCGACGCAAAAATCAACCCTAATTCAACCCTTTTTAAGATTAAGGAAAAATTCGGTGCTCAACCCGGAAGCAAAAATGAAAACCCTTCTTCAATGATTAAGGAAAAATGGCTCACCCGAAGCAAACAATCCAAACCCTTTTTAAAGATATAAGGACAAAATGGGCTCCAGCCCGGAGCAAAAATCAACCCTTTTCTATGATTAAGGAAAAATGCGGGCTCAGGCCGAGCAAAAATCAACCTTTTAAGATTAAGGAAAAAGGTCAGCCCGGAGCAAATCAAAACCCTTCTTTAAGCATTAAGGAAAAAATTGGGGCTCAGCCGAGCAAAAACTAAACCCTCATTTTTACAGATAAGGAAAACTGGGACTCAGCCCGGAGCAAAAAATCAA
>JABUQX010132533.1:0-17057 GCA_015478945.1 Trachelipus rathkii | reverse complement strand
TGTGCTATTGGGACAGCAGGGCGACAAAGGATCACTGGACCAAAAGAGAATGGCCACCGAGGGAAACCTTGACGTCAGGTGACAGGAACATCGTACGTGAACCACTTGCACAGAGAGAAAACATCATCTTAACTCCACTACACATAAAACTTGGTTTGATGAAACAATTTGTGAAGGCCCTGGACCATGATGGTGAATGCTTCCGCTATATATGCTCAACGCTTCCTGGTCTGAGTGACGAGAAGAAAAAAGCCTGGGATATTTGATGGCCCACAAATACGGACACTCCTCCGTGATGCTGCCTTGCTACAACAATGACTGTGTTAGAGGCAAGAGCGTGGAATGCTTTTTTTCAGATGTAGCACAGAATTTTCTGGGGAACAGGAAAGCCGAGAACCACTAACATTGTACAGGAACTGCTAGACAGTTTTCATTCTCCTGGATATTAGAATGAGTTATAAAAGTTTTGCATTACTTTACATTCTCCCCTAAGAAAATTTCCGGATAACCTAGGCGATGTTAGTGATTGAGCAGGGTGAACGCTTTCCATCAAGCATCTAAAGTTCCTGGAAGGACGTTACCAGGGCAAGTTGGATATCAATATGATGGCCGACTATTGTTGTAGCTTGATGAGGGATATTCCAGACGCTATGCACAGTAGATCGTCTACGAAGAGAAGGTTACTACCATCGTAGGTATGTTACATTAACTAAACCCATTCTTTCTATTACATTCATTGTTGTCCCATATTACACTTTATTCATAAGTTGTATTATATGTTAAAACATATATCTATCAAAGACATGTATCATATCAATGCGATTTGTTTCTCTCCCTTCTATATCCAAGTTATTTAATAATATGTTATATTTTATTTTTTTTATATAAATAATTAATAATAATTAAATAATTATTTAAGTAAAATAATTAATAATTTATATATATTATATATGTTAATATATATATATATAGGTTATATATATATATACTATATTATATATATATAGTATATATATATATATTATATATATAATATTAATAGATGTATTATATATATAATATATATATATATATATATATATCCCAATAATTGTGATAGACACTCTTGAAAGTAAAAATCACAAAATTTTACAAATCTGTGTGTTGTTTACACACAATATCTACAAATTTTTGCGATTTGTGTTTTGAATTTGGCCCAAAAAAGAAAATACCCCGGATTAAAAACCAAGAAATTTTTTTTGGAATTAGCACGATCAATAATCAATTGCAAAAACCCCGTCCAAAAAATTTCATCTTTACCAGTGTTATATACAAAGTAATAAACAAAAAGTAAATAACTATTTCTTACCTATAGCAAACCATTCACAAATTAAAAATAATTAAATGAAAATTGAAAAGTTTCGTAGCTAAAGATATTAAACTAAACTTCATATGAATAAGCTCTAAGGTTAAAAATGACAGAACATTAGCAGTTCTGCATTTTCAAGGGATAAACCTATTTCTTGTGGCTCATAAATATTTCCTCCTGTCCTAAATATTCTTACTGTTTCGACCTGATGACGGTGAGCTGAAAGGTATTATTGCCTATTTTTTTCAAATCATAAAATTTCCAGTGTTTTCCACAATTGAAGGGGAATATCATTGTGTCTTCACTGGTCAAAGAGCAAAACTTATATATTTGGTTTATTTTTTGGATGTAATTCCGTATGTTACCTTTTTAACTTTTATGTACAATAATCACATCGTCAGAAGAATGGTGACTTTCTTTCCCTTTCACTTTTCCTTTCTGTATGACGCATTTTGATGCCGCCAATTCTTAAAACCAATTCCATTAAAAGAAGTGAAAATGGAACCTTCAGCTTCACTTTCCCCAATACGTAAATCATCGTCAGCAGAAAAGTCAGGAGCTAAATTTTCATGTATTTCTTTCCATGCCTCAACGGACCATTTTTTTATTTGATTCATCTGATTAGTTGAAAAATTAGCTTGAAATCGCAATCTAAGGAAAGCTAGCTACACAACAAAAGATTTTATTCACATAGAAAACTTAGAAAGTCTTATTCTACTATTTCTTAAGCTCTTTCAACGAGTGTAATTATTCACTGAAGCTTTTGCTTTAATCTGCCTTATTTAAAAATAGATTTATTGCTAAAATGGGAGGGATCACTTGGGGGACTGTTACTTCACGTTTAATGCTTGTTTTAGTGATGTTGTCAAATGGCTCCAAGTAAATGGAATAAATTTGCCACTGAAAATCAGTCAACATTATTTTCTGATTGCATTCTTGGGGCAGCGTATATGGATAGGGAACTTTTTGTTCAAACAATCTTTTAAGCATATCATAAGGTCTGTTTTCCAGCATGAAGAAACGTCTTGAATTAATTTATGCTGTTTGACATTTAGCTGCACTGTAAAGTCTTAAGCTTTGCAGCTGCCGTTGCTGAATGGTTGGAAAATGAGAGGATATGCTTCTGTTCCAAGTAAATAAAATATCTTTAACAGACTTCTGACACAATTATTGAATCGTTGAATGGCATAGCTGCAACATGGAAAAAACATGATTAATTGATAGCAAGCCACCTCCCCTTATACCAGCTTACCCAGTGTTTGGTCCATTATCCCGTACCACTAAATGAATACTATTTTTTAGAATATTGAAAAGGTCAAAGGCCCTTATAGAATCTAACAAATGGACAAAGATTTTCGCCAAATTGGCTACAAAATTTGGCTGCTATATTTTTATTTTTTGGAAAATAAGTTTCTAAAATTTAATTTTAATTTGAAATAACTTCCTTATGTTGACGTAATTTATTTTTTTATAAAGCTCAATATTCGCCCGAATAGTTCGGCAAAAAAGCCGAATACCAATATTCGGCATTTTGGCCGAATAGGCCGAATACCGAATACTTACCAGAATATTCCGCACATCCCTAATAGATATATATATATATATATATAGATATATATATATATATATATATATATATATAAATATTATATATATAAGTAATTATATATATATATAGATTCTAAATTCCAATGTGTTCAGATGACAATCATAAGGGGCATGCTTATATTGAAACAAAAGATTGAGAAAATGAGGAATTAGAATTTATTAGAAGAGTTGTGTTGGTGGTGAAGAAAGGGGTTAAATGAGAGAATAAATAAGTATGTTGAGATGGTTTGGTCATGTGAAAGAATGAATGATAGTCGTTGGTTAAGCGGATGTATAATGGCGAGTGTGTTGGGAACCGACCGGCTGGGAGACCAAAGAAGAAAGTGGATTTGAGTCGGTGAACGAATGTCGAAGGAGAGAAAATGTGAGTTTGCGCAGAGGCGGAGAAAGAAAGGTGCATAAAAGGAGCGAATGGCGGGGTTTTGTATATGGGCATGGTATATTAGAAACCGACCGGGGCCCCGGCAAAAATCAGGAAAAACCGGGTTTTCTACCGGGTTAACTGTAAATTTAACTAAATAATAATAGAGGGTTAAATCAAACAAAATAAAAAATATATATTTAATTCCATTACTTCCTTTGTTTATACAATTGATGCAAATATATAAATCTATACTAATGATAATCAAATTTTTTGGTATTTACTAATTGATTTAAAATTAAAATTTTGAGGCCAAATTATAATTTTTTCCGAGTTTTAACATAAAAATTATTCGAAATTTGATATATCAAACGGATTCGGAGAAAAGGAGATAAATATAATTGTTAAAAATAATAATAATTTATTTATTTATTTAAAGTTTAATAATTTTCCCAAATCTCTTTTCAAAATTATTTATTTATTGAATAATATATATATATATATCTATTAATATATATATATATATATATAAGTATATATATATATATATATATATAGTAATTATATATAATATATATAATACTATATATATATATATATATAATATATATTATATATATATAATTATATATATATAAATATATATATATATATTTCGAGGAATTTATTGAACGTAGAGGAAGGGGTAGTAGGAAATGGATGGATATAACCCCTGAGAGTAAGACCAAGAACATGAGGAAAATTTAGAAGTGATAGAGATAGAGGAAGTGAAAGAAGCAGTTAAGATATAAAAAATGGAAAAGTGCAGGATACGATGGACTGAATAAAAACTATTCAAAACAGTGAGAGGGAATAACTAAATGGTTGAACAAGATGTTAAACCAATATGGAAAGAAAGGAAAAATACCAACAGAATGGAGGAAAACAGTAATCTGTCCGATACATAAGAGGGAGATATAAGAATATGCGGAAATTATAGAGGAATAGTATTGATTGGTTGGGGCGAGCTTATATGAGAGGATCTTTGAAAAAAGATTGAGGATAGAGGTCAAGGACAAGATTGGAAAATGGCAGTACCACGGTTTCAGACCAGAAAAAAGTAACTACTGACCTAATATTTTACATGAAGATGCTGACTGAGAAAATAATAGAGTGGAATGAGAAGGTGTATGCTGCATTCATAGATTGGAAAAGGCATTCGATAGAATAAATAGGGAGAGACTGAGGAAGTGTTAGAAGATCCGATGTATGGCATACCAGAAAGTCTGATAGCAGCCATTAAAGTATGTATGAAAATCAAATAAATACGGTTAGAGGAACAGAAGAGAGAAGTGGTTTGAGTTGAAAACGGGGGTTAGAAAGGGGAAGTGTACTGGTCCACCATTTGCTCTTTGCACTTTACCTGGACAGCTGCCTTAAAAAGGATATGCATAAGGAAAAATAGGGGAACACACTTTGTTTTATGCGGATTGATGCGGCAGTGATAACATCAGGCAGCTCAAGACCTGCAGAAGCTGGTGAATAGGTGGAACAGGTACTGAAGTCATAACTGGGCAGGAGAATAAAACAGAGAGAAAACGGGAAATAATCGTGATTGCCAAGAAGATGGAAAGAGATTAAGTAGTAAATCATAGAAGATATAAGGCTTAAGCAAGTGAATAGATTTAAAGTATTTGGGCGTGTGTATTTGACGATCAAGGAGACGAGATTGATGAAGTTGAAAGGAAGGAATTGCCGGGATTTTCACTAGGAATGTGCGGAATATTATACTCGTTGCTAAAGGAGAAAGGGATGCCAACAGAGGTTAAAATATTAATATATAAAAGCAATTCTGAGACCGATATTGTTGTATGGTTCTGAATGCTGGGCAATGAATACGATGCAAAAAAACAGAATAGAAGCTGCCGAGAAATGAGGCTACTTAGACTCATTAGAGGAGTATCGTTGAGAGACAGAATGAGGAGCGAGCTGGTAAGGAGAGAACTGGGAGTGGAACCTGTTTTTGAATGCGTGGAGAGAAACCAGTTAAGATGGTTGGACATTGTGAAAAGAAGGGGGAGAGATTGAGAGAGATGATGGATTGGAGACCAGAAGGTAGGAGACCAGCAAGAAGACCGAGGAAGAGATGATGGGATTCGGTGGCAGAGGCTGTACAACGTAGAGGCAAGACGGTGTAGAGGAAGTAGAAGAAGAACGAATATTTGAAGATAGAAGATCTTTTGGAGAAGATTCGGAGGAAGAAGCACCTGAATAGGCGATACATTAAACAGGATGGATGTACAAAATTATATATATATATAGTATATATAGTTATAAATATATATATATATTATATACTATATTATATATAATTATATATATATATATTATATATATATATATATAATATATATATATATATATATATATATATATACTATATATATATATATATATATACATACTTATTCTTCTAGAAAATCAATTATTTTCTAAAAATTTCTTTCGAAAATATTTATTTAATGGAATTAATTAAATGTATTCCTTTTTATAATTAAAATATTAGTTAATTGAATTTAATTTTCCTCCTAAGTTTTAAGACTTTCAGTGTTTTTTGACTTACATTTCTAATTTTAGCTAAACCCGGCCCCGGCCAAATTAGAGCAGCCCCGGCCCGGCAAAATTTTCCGCCCCGGTCGGTCCCTAGTTGTGGCCCACCTGGGCCAAGGATGAACCCTTACATTGACGATTACCATAGTGGTCGCCGTCCCATGAAGCTCTAGGGTGGATTTTCTGTCTGCTGACGATTTCTCACTAATTAATGGTACAGAGGGCGGTAAGGCTGGGTCTTTCCTTTCGACTTTTTGGTCTATTTATTCTTCTACTGCTTTTCTTTTCCCATGCATGACAACGCCCACCTTACCCCCAGTCTTGGGGCAAAGAGGCAAGATAAGAAAAAAAAAATATAATAAAAAAGAACAAATATGTTTTTATATCTTATATTTTTATCTAATATATTTATATATATAATAATATATATATATATATATATATATATATATATATATATTATATATATATATATATATACTATATATATATATATAATATATATATATATATATATATATATATATATATATATATATACGTATATATATTATATAATATTGTTATATATATATATATATATATTATATACTATTAACATAATTCTTTCATACAGACATAACACAACTTCATCCAGAACATTTATATATATATATATATATTATATATTATATATATATATATATATATATATATATATATATATATATATATATATATATATATATATATGTGAAAATATATATCCAATATCATATAGGTTGTGATGTGTAACCCTTACAAGCAGGGCAACCGTCAGGACCCACCTCGGGAGAAGATATCAAGAATTTCTGCCCCGGGGGGGGTACTGCAAGATTACACAATTCCCCCCCCTCCACCAGGAGGGTTGCTGCCAAAAGGAACCGGACTTGGGCCGGGCCCACAGGTCATTTTTTACGCTACTTTACTATCGTCCTCCTACTATTTACCTGTCTATATCTCAAATCTGCCTTTTCTGTCTGTCTTTACTCTCATTGTAGGGAGACTACTACTCCTACGGTCGGGAGATGTCGAGAGCAACCCGGGACCCCCTAAATATTACTGCCCTATCTGCCAAAAACAAGTCGGACTAAACAGCATCCAGTGCATTAGATGCCTAGGATGGGTACACCAGTCCTGCTCACCATTCCGACCCCTCCCCAGATTCAATAAGGGCTACACTTGTGCAACCTGTAGCCCCCACACCACCAACCAAAACCCCCTTCCGACCAAACCTAATCCCCAAACACTCAACATACTACAATTCAATATTAATGGCTTAACCAACAAATCCATAGAACTTAACCATTTCCTGAAAAAACACAATATCCACATAGCTATTATCCAAGAAGCCTCCCTCGCCCAAAACACCCCTCTCCCCACATTCTATGGTTACGATGCCATATATTCCCCTGCCCAACCCCCTCACCACTCCCTTTTAACACTAATCCACAACAGCATACCATACCATAATACAACTACTAACACTTCCACACCACTCCCCGCCGCATTAATAAAATCCCAATCTTGTTCCATACTCCTGAACAAGACCACCTACAACATCTTCAACCTTTATATTCGCCACCCGACCACCCCAAACCCGCCCCCAAACAACCTCACACCCCCCTATCAACAATAGCTACATACCCAAATCTCATCCTTGGAGGCGACTTAAATGCCCACCACACTGCCTGGTATGAGGACTACCCATCTGATCCCCGGGGCAACCATATCCTTAATGAATTGGAATCCCTGAACATCCTTAACTCCAAAAAACTCCCCACCAGAATCCCTCCCCAAGCCAACCAATCCCCCACCTCACCAGACGTCACATTTTGTTCCCCCTCCCTACATCACAGACTAACCTGGGACACAACCACCGACCTACAATCAGATCATCTCCCTATCCTCATATCTCTGACCTCCCCCCCCCCCCCCCCCCCACCAACTACAAAAAAGCTAACTGGACAGAATTTACTAACCATATTGAATCCCATATAAACCCTACACCAATACATGACATAACAACATTAAACACCTCCATCATTCATTTAAACAACACAATCATCAAATCAGCCAACCTCTACATACCTAAGGGTCACAGAAAATCCTACAATCCTAAACTATCCCCCGAAATCAGTCAACTTATTAAACAAAGAAACTCCCTCCGAAAACTCAGACCATACACCACATTAATCACTAACCAAATAACTAACCTAAACACTCAGATCTCTAATCTCATAACCACTAACACTACTAACAAATTTACAGAATACCTACAAAACAACATCTCACGCATTGATAATAAGAGAACCTGGCAGGTTATCAAAAAACTAAACAACTCACAAAACAACCCCCCTCCCTCACACGAATCTCCATCCTTGCCCGACAACTCCCTCCCTTCCTCAAAACAACAAGCAGACAGCCTCTCAAAACTACGCTAATATCTCCCGTAAACCTACTCTCCACATTATAGAGTAACAAAAAAACAACTCAAAAAACTTCCCTCAGATCACAACCCTCCTCCTCCTTTCACAACCAACATGATATCAGAGACAATCAAAACCCTAAAAAATTCACCAGCAACAGGACCAGACTCAATCTCAAACTTCCACCTGAAACACCTAGGAGGAAAAGCAATTCTACTCATCACAGAAATCTTTAACAAATCCTGGAAATTCAATTTTATACCCCCAATCTGGAAACAAGCATTCATTATCCCAAAATTGAAACCTAAAAAAGACCCCAATTCTCCATCCTCCTATTGCCCAATCTCTCTTTTCTCCACCATCAGCAAACTGCTGGAGAAAATATTAAAAAAATATCCCCACACATCACCCTCCCAGAATTCCAATATGGATTTAAAGGAAACCATTCAACAACAACAGCCCTCACCTCCCTCACACAACACATAATTAATGGCTTCAACCAATCCCCATCACACAGATCCATACTCACAGCCATCGACATTAACAAAGCCTTTGACACTGTCCCCACATATATCCTTATACAAAAAATTCTTCAATCCCCCTAGAAAACAATGATAAAAAGTGGCTTTCAAATTTCCTTACCAATAGATATGCCAAAGTCCTCCATAAAAACACCCTCTCACACTCCATCAAACTGCAAAACGGCATACCACAGGGCGCGACATTCTCTCTCCATTCCTCTTCAATCTCTTTACAGCAGATCTGCCCACCCCTACCAACCAATCCACCAAACTAATTACTTACGCAGACGACATCAGTCTCATTTCCCACATCCACTTGTAAACACAGCCACCCAGCACACCCAAGAATACCTACAATTATTAGAAACTTGGCTACTCACCAATAGAATGACAGCTTCCCCCCTCAAATCCTCCATTACCCTCCTAACCACTGACCGCCACCAATCCTCATTCCACCCAATAGTCTATTTGAACAACAACCCCCTTCCCCTAAACAAAACCCCAAAAATATTAGGACTCACTTACGACACACATATGACTTTCTCCCCCACATCGACCAAATTACTTCCTCAACCCAACGGAAATTAAACACCCTCCGAAAACTCTCTCCCAACACAACTTTAGCGACAGAAAACACACCCTTACCACAATCTACAAACAACTCCACAGAACTAATATAAATTATGCCTCCCCCGCATGGTTCCCAGCACTATCACAATCCAACATAAATAAATTGCAAGTTACACAAAACACTGCCCTAAGAATAATCACTGGATGTACGAAAACAACCCCCATCCAGCATTTACATGACGAGACACACATCCTTCCCATCCCTACCCATTTGAACATGGTAGGGACACAATTTTTCCAGAAAACACTCAATCCAACCCATCCATGCCACCAAATACTCTCCAACCCCCCCCGACACAGACTAAAATCCCCCCCCTCCTCACCAGCCAAACTTTATAATGACATCTACAACAACATTCCCCCCCCACCCCCAAATAGGTCTTGGCTCTCTCATATCCAATTAACTAACACATCTACAAAATCGCCCCAATAACAATCTACTAAACACCCCATCCCCAAACATCTCCCCTACAGAAGAATCACTGTCCAGAAGAAACCAAATTAACCTCGCCCGGAGCAGATCAGGCCACCACCCAAATCTTATGCAATATAAATTCAGATTCAAACTAGACAATGTTATATCCCCCAGATGTCGTATATCCCCTGACACAATAGAGTTAATCTCCTTGAGTGCTCCCGCCTCTCGACGCCTCGTACCACCCAGCTGGTAACTTCTACCTCCTGACCTGTGGAACCGCCCTAGAGCGGTGGCTTCAGTCTTCTGGAGGCGGCAATAAGGTACTGCGTGGGCCAGGGCAGAAATGGCAGCGTATGTATATATATGTTAAGTTGTATATATGTTATAGCAGCATATATATAGTGTTATATAGCATATATATATATATATATATTAAGTATATATATATATATATATATATATATATATATACATATATATATATATGTTATATATATATATATATATATATATATATATAGAGAAGTATGTTATAGCAGAGCATAAGAGTAGCAGCAGCATGAGTATACAGTAGCAGAGCAGCATATATATATATAAGGTTTCTTTGGTTTCACAACCGCTCCTTCAGGATGGCTCAAGACCCTGTCAGTGGGGGGCAGCACTTTCTCCATCTTCCTCATCTCAAGACCCCAACTTTCCTCAGCCCCATCGATGGTATCTCCATGTTTTCAATGAGTCCTTTCACCGAACTCTCCATTCTTCCTAGGTCTTCCTTCTGTCTGTTCCCTCCTGTCTCCACCCGCATCTATTGTTGGCCACTCTCCCCTCTTGCATCCTCTGCAGGTGTCCCCACCACCTCAATCTGTCTGCATCCATCTTATTCAATATAGCCTTCACTCCAACCTTCTCTCTTATTCTTTCATTTCTCTATCTGTCTCTTCCAGTTTTTTCCATTATCGCTCTCAAAGCGAACATCTCCGTCGACTTTATTCTACTATCCTCTTTGTGGTTGTTCTGTCTCTGCTCCAAATAGTAAAATCGGTGTTAACACACCCTCATCACCCTTTTTTACCTCCACACTCACTTGGCTATCTTTCAGTATGGGATACACTGCTTTTACATCTCTCCCATACTGAGCTATCCTACTTGTGATCTCTTGAACTCTTTCTCCCTCTCTTCCAAATACTCCACCCAAATACTTATATTTCTTCACCATCTTTATCTCAGTCCCCTCCACCTATATTCTCAGCTCTCCCCCTCCTTCTTCTTCTCTACTGACCACCATGATCTTTGTCTTTTCTGTGTTCATAGTCAAGCCAGTCTCTCTAAGCCTATTCGCAAAACATATCTTTACCTCTCTCAACCTGTCTCCCTCTTCGCTCCAGCACGAAAAGTCATTCGCATATGCCAAAATATCACCATCCAAATCTTCAATATCCTCTCATCTTCTTTATCACTATATATATATATATATATATATGTATATATATATATATATATATAGTATAGAGATATATATATATGTTATATATATATATAGTATATATATAGTATATATATATATATATATAAATAATACCTAATAATAATAATAATAATAGTTACTCATATATTAATAAAAGAATCTTCTACTAAATAATAATGTTACAGAGAAAAGATTTTCTGTTCTGATACGAATACTTATATTGAAAGGGGCCAAATCTGATTAATAGAAATGAATATAAATTTGAATCAAATATTTTTATTGGAGTTGTTCATGTATCAAGGGGTAGCTTCAGAGATACTTAAAACGGTATAGTATCAAAAGCAATAAAACAAAGTAAACGTTTTCTTTTTTTTTTTTTTTTTTTTTTTAGGTAAAGTATAAGATTGTCTGATTTTTCTCTCGAGATTAATTTCGCTTCCTTTCCACTCTTGTAGTACTAAAGAGTGAACCGAAGAAAATTAAAGAGTAAATAAAAACAAAATTAAAGAAAGATAAGATAAAGAGATAGAGTACGATAGGCAAATTAAAGTATAATAAGATTAATTAATTTGATGCGAGTCCTTTTAATAAAAATACCGAAATCTGGCGAACATCAATCACTTCCCAAATCTGGCAACATCACTCCCGAAATCTGCTAAACATCAATCACTAGCCGATTCTTATAAAGACAAATTCGATTCCAACTCTGATAAAGTTTGACGGATTAAAAAATAATAATAAAAAAATAAAAATAAAATAACGTTCTGACTTTGATACATTATATATATTTTCTCTTTTTTTTTTTTTGAATATTAAATTTTGCTTTTTTTTTTTCTTTTTTTTTTTTTTTTTTATAAATATTTATAATATTAATAATTTTTTAATTCTTTAAAAATGATTTTTGCTTTATATATAATAGTGATCCTTATTTATAAGAGGACTTATTATAATTAGTGATACAAAAAAATTTAATAATAATAATAATAATAATAATAATAATAATAATAATAATAATAATAATAATAATAATAATAATAATAATAATAATAATAATAATAATAATAATAATAATAATAATAATAATAATAATAATAATAATAATAATAATAATAATAATAATAAAAATAATAATATTAATAATAATAATAATAATAATAATAATAATAATAATAATAATAAAAATAAGAATAATAATAATAATAATAATCACACACACACACAATAATAATAATAATAATAATAATAATAATAATAATAATAATAATAATAATAATAATAAAATAATAGTAGTTACAAAATAATAATAATAATAATAATAATAATAATAATAATAATAATAATAATAATAATAATAATAATAATAATAATAATAATAATAATAATAGAAGTTGATGTCACTAGTTGCTAGTATTAATGTCACTAGACGCTAATATATATATATATATATATATATATATACATATATAGGTATATATATATATATAGAGAAGTGTAGTGAGCAGCAGTATATATATATATATATATATATATATATATATATATATATATATATATATATATATATATATATATCAGACTCCATACATAGGGTAGGTTGGTGGTAGCTACTACATATATATACAGGTGTGTTTTCAATAAAAATAGAACTAAAAGGTAAAAAGCACTAAATTATTACAATTTTATTATATAAAAGCGAAAGAAGAAGCTGTTTTTGAGCATAAATTTTAAGAAAAACAATTACAATAATAGCAATTATGATAATTAAAAATCACTTGGTTCCGATCTTAAGAGTAAAACTCTAAGCTATGGGCAGAAACAAGATATTCATTATTTATATATTACAAGGGACCAAGGAAGTTCTAATCCTACCTGTCTAGAAACAAAAATATATGAAATTTGTCGTTCACTTTCGAAGAGAGTAATGAAATAGTTTAAATTGAGAAAATTTTAAATGCGATTCTCTCTCTCTCTCTTCTTACTCTTTTTTTTTATATATATATATTTATATATATATATATGTTGTTACATATACATAGTATATAGTTCAATAACTTCATTTGTATATATATATATATATAGCATATATATATATATATATATATATATATATATATATATATATATATATATAGGCCTCATTTAGTTTTTGAATCTTTTTCGTAAAGGCCTATATAGATTTTTGATGAATATTTAAAAATCCATGTTTTAAGATGTATTTATTCAACATAAGCAAGATAGCAACAAAGTCCCCTTCTGTTGAGATACTCTCTCGTAGGCGAATTGGTAGTCTCAGCCCTTTCCAGCAAGTTTCTCCCACCCCTTGCCTCTGACTCTTCGTTTAGTGAAAATTTGTGATCGAAATTCAGAGTCGCAACCCTTTCCTTGAAATTTACCTCTCTTGCCGGGAGGATTTCTGGAGAGAGTATCTTGAGTGTGTTTTATTTCTTGATTCTTTCTTATTGTTAATGTAATCTGACTGAAGAGTATCCCAACATGACGGTTTATATTATTGACTTATGTTAAACTTTTGCTCGCGCAAATCTTAGCATAAGTACCGAACATAAATTAAAATATTTACAAAGTTATAATGGGGTGCTACATTACTCGCTAAACACGGAGTGAAAAAGTATGTTATAATAATTATTCAAGATATAAAAATTAACCTTCATTCTAATGTATACATATTTGTGGGAATTTAACAATGCGCACAAACATATGAAACATGTCAATGAGGTAAAAAGAATAAGTAAAATACATACATAAAATACTTTGAAAACATATCTACTATTATGTCCGAAGACATAAGTAGACATACAAACATTTAAAGGCAAAAATAGTATACTGAAGAATATTCAAATACGGGCATAACTGGTTACATCCGAAGATCTAATCATATATACAAATATTGAATACATAAAAATACAAATGTTATATATACAGAAAATAAAAGGTGTATTTAAATACCGGCATCCTTCTGGTTATATCCGTTAGATATAAACAAACATACAAACATATTTAAATGTATAAAAGTACAAAATAAGCTTATACATACTTCCTGATATAGAACAATTGAGTTATTCACAAGTTAAATAGGATACATCGATCGAACCGTTGAATCCTAGGAAAGGTCCTATAAGGCGTTTCTAATGTATCCATGATTTGATCAATGCGCACGTTAGGTTTTCAAAGCTGTAGTTACGAGAGAAACATTGCTTGACATATGTAGAGAGGAAGTTGCTTTAGGTCCTTTATTTGGAAAATTTCTTCATACATAAAAGGGAGCGATCACAGAACCATTTAGAATTCGAAAAGCGAATTGCCTCGTAGTAACTAAAATGAATTTCTGCCCATAACTAAACTTAAAATGATGAAAGAAAATCCACACCGTAAAGCGGAAGTTACATATGTAGAGTAAGGAAGTTGCTAGAAATTTAGGTCCTTTATTTGAAAAAAATTTCTTCATACATAAAAGGGAGCGGTTACAGAACCATTTAAATCGAAAAGGCATCAGAGCTCGTAGTGGAATCCAAAAATGAATTTCGCCCACAATCCAAACTTATGATGAAAAGAAATCCATACCGTAAAGGAAGTTTGTTATGTCTAGCGATGAACGAACTGTGATAGTTGTGAAAAGGTGAAGACCATAATCCAAAAATTAAAATGAAAATTGAAGTTCGTATTGATAATGTTCGTTTGCTTGAGTCATTTTTTTCTCCGAGTGTTCTGATTGGGAATTTTAGTTTTATTTAGTTTTTTTCTTTTTTTCATTTTGTATTTTTCAGAAGGCGTTGATTGAAGTTCTGGGTGTTCTTATCCGGGTTCACCAATTATATAGGCCTCATTGAGTTTTTGAATCTTTTTCGTAAAGGCCTATATAGATTTTTGATGAATATTTAAAAATCCATGTTTTAAGATGTATTTATTCAACATAAGTAAGATATAACAAAGTCCCTTCTGTTGAGATACTCTTCGTAGGCGAATTGGTAGTCTCAGCCCTTCAGCGCGTTTTTTCCACCCTGCTCCCTGACTCGTTTAGCGAAAAAATTTGTGATCGAAATTGTGAGTCGCAACCCTTTCCTTGAAATTTACCTCTTTTGCCGAAAGCTGCGTTATATATCTTGAGTGTGTTTTATTTCTGATTCTTCTTATTGTTAATGTAATCTGACTGAAGAGTATCTCAACAGGACGGGTTTATATATCATTTCATTTCGACTTATGCTAAAATTTTGCTCGCGCAAATCTTAGCATAAGTACGAACATAATTTAAAATTTTTAAGTTATAATGGAGTGCTACATATATATATATATATATATATATATATATATACATATAGCAGTAGTATATATATATATAGTATATATGTATTATTTGTTATATATATATATATATATATATATATAGTTATATATATATATATATATATATATATATATATATATATATATATATATATATATATATATATATATATATATATATATTTGGAAAGTATATATATATATATATATATATATATATATAGTTATATATATAGATATATAGTAGCAGCGTATATATATATATATATGTACAGTATATATATATAGTATATAGTAATAAAGGTTGAGTTATATATATATATATAGTTATATAGTTATATATATATATTTTTATATATTTATTATATATATATTATTATTATATATATATATATATATATATATATATATATATATATATATATATATATATATTTATATTATTATATATATAAGTATGTTATATATATATATATATACAAGGCTATATATATATATGAGTTATAAAGAAGAAGAAGATATATAGTTATATATATATGTTGTTATAAGAAGAGCAGCAACATATATATGCTATGCTGTTATTATGTTGTTACAGCATAGATATAGTTATATATATATATATATATATATATATATATATATATATATATTATTGGTTAGATACAGATATATATATACATATATATATATATATATATATATTATATATATATATTATTATTATATATATGTTATATATATATATTACTATATTATACATATATATTATTATAGAAGAAGAAAGAAGTATATACATATTATTGTTATATAGTTATAAATGGCATATATACTGCTATTGGTTATTATTATTATATATTGTTATATATATATATATATTGCTGGTTATTGTTACATATATTATTGGTTATATATATTATTACATACATATATATATTATATATACATATATATATATATATATATATATATATATATATATATATATATATATATACATATATATAGTTATACAATACGTTGATAAGGCTGTTGTTACATATAGCATATATAGTAATATATGTTACATATGTTACATATATGTTAAGTTGCGTTAAGCATACAGCAGCAGCTATTGCTGGCATATAGCAGCAGCAGCGTCATGGTTAAGGTTATGTTGGTATATATAGTATATAGGCGCGCGCAGCAAGGTTATGTTATATATACAGTTGCTAGTTATTATATAAGCAGCATATAGTATAAGTGCGCATAGTAGCAGTATATATATATATATATATATAGTATATATATATATATATATATATATATATATATATATATATAGTATATATATAGTATATATATATATATATATATATATATATATATATATAT
>JABUQX010132532.1:25000-37261 GCA_015478945.1 Trachelipus rathkii | reverse complement strand
ATTTTGGGACTATTATCTTTACCGCCATTTTCACGAGTGGAAATTTAAGTTTATTTTTTGGTTCCGTATCAGCCGGGACAAGGATATTTATCAAGTCTGGAGGAAGGAAAATCTTAAATGTAAGCTGTGCGAAAATATTTTATCACTCTGAGTCAATTCTTGAAATGATTCAAATGTCTGGTACTTTTATTCACCTATTAGTTCTGGGGACCACAAGGCTATTTCATTCGCTTCTGAACATAAATGGATGAAAGTGATGTATAGGTCCTAAATACTGATCTTCCTGTCCTTTAGTTGGAGGAATAGTAATGTACGAAGGTTCAATAAACGACCTCCAAGCAAGAATTAAATCATTATGGCCTGTTTGTTAAACTAACATCATTACTAAAAAGAACGTCTGAATATATTCACTGATGCTTATATTTTTTAATCGGATGATTACAAGGACTTGAATAATTTTCTTGTTCTTTGTGTTTGCATTTTCCCTATCCACATTCGACAGGCACGTTGACATTAAAACCGGCCTTCTTACCCATCTTCTTGTTTCAGGTGAGATTGTAGCGATCCACAGCCGATATGCCATTGCAGCGTACCTTTTCCTTTATTACAGCCTTTATGACCATGCCATATGCACAACCGTGGTATAGGAAAGCAGTTTTCATACCGTTCATATATCCGAACCCGTCAGGGTAAAACCATTTGTTCTTAATTTTGAACCCTTTCTCTCCACCGTTGCGAGCGTGCCTTATGTTTATATTGTTCAATTTTTCCTGAAAGATACATAAGCCAGCGAATTGCTTCATAGGTGAAAGGTTTAGGGTTCTCTCGACCTAGAATAGTAATTTTTCCTCAGGCATAAACACATTTTTATAAAGTGTAAAACATAAGGCAATTGTTGTGTGTTAATCTTAGACAATTATATCAAATTCTTTAATGAAACTGCCCCTAAACTCAAAACATTTTTTTAGTATATTAACATCTTGTTACACAATACTTTTCACATTCTTTAAAAAAAAATATTGTACTCTTTACCTATAAATCTTATTATAGTACTTCTTCAAATTCTTCTTCTCGTCCTTGACTTTTTCTCTTCTATTTCGAAGATTTCTTATCTGGATAAGGTCCCTTTATAATCAAGGTGTCTTAATTTAAAAATGTATAGGGAAAGAAACCATTGGAATTGCCTTTTTCACAAGACACCCATGCATTTAGGCAAGCTTTTCAGTGCACATGGTGTAAAATAATAATGTATCCCTGAAGACTATGTTTCCATTGTTTCCCATTTGATATGATTTTAATTGCCCATCTTTTTATAGGATTTTGCTTGCTTGATTAGATTTTGAACTGGGTGAGTAAATAAATGCTGCGTATACGACTGGTGATCAAATTTTACCCCCATTATGTGCTGTCACAATTACTTTTGATTTAGATCTTTTACTTGAAAAGTCCATTAGAAAATCAATGAAATTTCCTACAGGTCCTTTTTCAGCCTTCAATTTAAATGTTCTTGTTCTTGGACCACAATGTGAACATACCTGCTCCCCTTCTTTATCGGTACATACATTACATATCATCTGGCTTACCAGTAAATAAGGACTCAATTCTATTATCTTGTGTGAGGAGGACGCTTTATCTTCTTGGTATGTTTCTAAATGATCGTAGTAAACTGTATATAAATCTCTGGATCCATATCATTCATATCACCCTTCTTCTTCTATTTTCTTTTTTCTTTCATGTAACATCATTATCGGTATTCATTTTCTTTTAGCGGGGGTATTACTTTCTTTTCAAGTAAACACCAAAGCGGATTGTACAGTCGATAACTTCCGGCATACCTTTAACGATCAGCCTTTATTTGTCTTCAAGAAGCCACGAATGTACAAATCTTTATTTTTCCTTGACGTTTTATTATCCTGCAATGTTTTTAAAAAACAGATATGCATTAACTAAAATTCACGATTCATTCCACCGAGACCTTCAAATGGAATAGTACATCGTGGTCAAAGAGCCTTGACACTTATCGTATAGACACTCTGTCTACATCCATAATGTTCACGTCGAGTCACTATTTTGCACGAAATTAATTACTGTTGAAAGTGTAACAATAAGTGCAAAAGATACCATTCCTATATGCTCCGTGTTTTTTGGTATTCTCAAAACATAACTTTAACTTGTCTTCTGTTATAGCATAATAATGATTTACTCCATCATGGCCTATAATGTATAAAGGGTCATCTCTGTTCTCATTGAATGGATTATAAAGTATTTTTACTCCATTACCTTCAGGACCGAATACGACTATACGGCATTTTTCGATATTCTAGTTTTTTCAAAGTCAGTTACTATGAAAGAATCTGTATATTCCATACCACATTTTTTAGCTAATGCTTCTGCCTCTTTCTCAATTGTATACGAATGAATGCCTTTGGACTCTACACATTCAAGAGTTATTTTCCTAAACAGAACAACAGATTTTGAAAGCACAGCCTACAGCACCTTTCTCTAGATGAACTTTACTAATTGTAGCGATGTTTGAAACTAAGATTTTGTAGCTCGATGCATCAGTTTACCAGTAATGGCCACCTTTTTCTTCTACCTAATCATAACACAGTAAGCTGCTAGCTGTAAATTTTGGTAAAGGTAGCCTTGTCGCCTGATTGGAATGAACCTTCCAAGCGTTTCTCATCATCTCTTTCAACTGCAATATGTCTAATATATCTCTATAACTGATGTGACAATGAATATTTCCGTGTCAGGTGACTGGTATCAACCGTACGTGAAAATTGATTCCAACCTCATACCGTGTACTATCATAGTCTACAGTCTTTTTAAAATACAACATAACAACTCATCTGACAACCATTTCGATGACGCTTTACTCAAGAATTCTCTTGGTTCCATGGAAGAAGTTTTCACATCAATAAATCTAACATATCATAGCCTTGACGTTTCCCATCGACTTTTTTTAATTTCTCTACAGAGATGTGCGTTATGTCTGTTATAGTGGTCTTCCTCTTCTTATTAGCTGCATTTATCCATGATTAGCCTGGAATTTAAAGTCATTATTATTTATGATACAGTAAACAAATAAGGTCAAGTTTGCTTGCAATTAGGTCATTATGTCAGTAATATATTAGTTTAACATAGTATTGTTTAACATAGTATTTCTCATTCCTTATATTAAATATATCAACACAGTAACAACAGCAACATACCATTTTTAAACGATGCGTCGATAAACGCACGAAGGATGCTTTTTAACCTCAGTGTATGGATGTTATATCAAACACGTTTTGGAAAAGAATCACTTTTTAGACATAGGTATAAATTATTTTACCCTCTATTGTTAATTTGATAATGTATTTAATTAATTTTACGTTATTTTATTTGATCAGAATGTGCTAATGTCTTCAATTTTTAATAGATAATATATAAAGTCTATAATATTAAGAAAAAAAAAAAAACAACTTCCTAATGTTCGAATACGTCTTTCGAATTGAAAAAAATCCTCATGTGTAGATATAAAAAACTTGGATGAATGATACTACAGAATCTAACGAATGTGCCTTAAAAGTGTTGATCGTAAGAGCTCTTTATTATGAAAATGGTCCATCGAGTAGCTCGTCGCTTTATTATAATATGCAACCCAAATCTATAAACGTGGTTGCACATCACCAACCTTGGTATGATTGCGGCAAGTTGCCAATCCTACTTCCTTTGTTTAATAAAATATTTCAATACATTTCTTTCAGAGCCCAACAAAGACGGTGATGCTGACCTCTATCATCCGAGATGAACGTCGTTATATGTAACTGTCAGCATCCAATCTATAGCAGTGTTGTCAAATCACCTCTGTATGATGTTCTAAAAAAATATAATAAGTATTCAGAATCTAAGAATGTGTCTTAAAGTGTTGATGAGTGTGGTGTGTGTGTGTGTGTGTGTGTGTTGTGTTGTGTGCGAGTGTGTATGACATGTTAGTTTGTTTACTCATATATAATATATATGTATATAATATATATATAATTATATATATATATATATATATATATATATATATATATATTCTGCCTATCTAATGGAAATATATTATAAATATATATTAATCGATTTAATAATAATTATAATAATAATTAATTAATTAAAAAACAAAAATATTTATCATTTTTAAAGTACGTTTGTTACATTCCATAAGATTATAAAATAATAATAATAATAATAATAATAATAATAATAATGATAATAATAATAATAATAATAATAATAATAATAATAATAATAATAATAATAATAATAAAACTACTGTTTAAGGTAAAAACAGATGTTAAGTAAGGACAAAAAATAATAAATCTCGTTACCCTTCTCATGTGTCAAAAGATAATAAGATTAATGAGTCATTCCTCGAATTTCATTGGTTAACCGTGATGGCTTAACAAATACAGTTCTCTGATTGGTTACCCTTGAGCGTACTAAAATTGCGTAATGTTTAGGTGTCTGGTAGAGAGCAATTTACCTACCAATGTTTTAGTTGTGGACCTGCAGGCAAAGTGATAGCACGCGTTATTGGTATTGTTAGATATATGTAAAATAATAATAATAATAATAATAATAATAATAATAATAATAATAATAATAATAATAATAATAATAATAATAATAATAATAATAATAATAATAATAATAATAATAATAATAATAATAATAATAATAATAATAATAATAATAATATTTTGTGCGGTTGTGTATAGTAAAGATTGAGATTGTTATGTTGACTTCTGCTGGTAAGTTGAACTTCTAATTTTAGTTACATGGTTAATGAATGCTGTATGTCAGTTAGGCTAGGAATGAGATACTATTTTTGTTTAGTTTTCATATTAACAATGTTATGTAAAATTAGATTTTTTTTTTAGGAGACACGGTGCGTTATGTAAACAGTGTTGGGTATATTTTCCAGTTTAATAGCGTTGTGTATATAACAACAAAAGGCCAACAACAACGACAACAACCACAACAACACAACAACACAACAACAACAAAACAACAAAACAACAACAACACAGCGCAATCAAACAATCTGCAAACAAACGGCTACAGCAACAAGCATTCACACAAAACATCGACAACTGGCACCAATGCAAACAACACGGACAGTTCAACAAACACAACTACAGCAAACGAATTTATTTTGTTATTTTTATACAAAAAGATACTTATAATATGACTTGAATCAATAGATCAATAGATCAATAGATCAATAGTATGGATGGATAGGAGGGCGACTGGAGGGCAGTTTGATTAACTATTTACTGCTTTAGGGTATGTTAAAATGCAAATTTTTTTAGTTATAAACATAAAAAGAATAAATTTTTCGTAAAAACAAAATGTTTAAGAAAACAAAACAAATAATAAGTTTTTGTGTTTGTCTATACAAAAACGATACTTAATAATATGATTTGAATCAATTAGATTCAATAGTCAATAGATCAATAGATCAATAGACTACATTGATCACGGATGGGTAGGAGGATAGATTGGGTGGTTTGATTAAATGATTTACTGATTTAACTGCTTTAGTTAGTTAAATGCAATTTTTTTAAGTTATAAAACATAAGAAAGAATAAATTTTTTAGTAAAACAAATTTAAAGAAACAAAACAAATAAATAAAATTTTGTATTATGTTATACAAAATATGGCTTGAATCATTAGATCAATAATTCAATAATATAGATTACTAGATCATAGGAACAGGAGGGTGCGGGGAAGGACAGTTGATTTACTGATTTACTGATTTACTGCTTTTACTGATTTACTGATTTACTGCTTTACTGATTTACTGATTTACTGTTTACTGCTTTACTGCTTTACTGATTTTATCATTTAATTTACTGCTTTAGGGTTGTAAAAACGTAAATTTGGAAGTTATAAACATAAAAAGTATAAAAGTTTTTGTTTTGTTATACAAATATGACTTGATCAATAGATCAAA
The DNA here is from genome assembly GCA_015478945.1 of Trachelipus rathkii. Taxonomy (NCBI): domain Eukaryota; kingdom Metazoa; phylum Arthropoda; class Malacostraca; order Isopoda; family Trachelipodidae; genus Trachelipus; species Trachelipus rathkii. The sequence goes on along the minus strand of JABUQX010132532.1, from coordinate 31,274 downwards.
TAGATCCAATAGATCAATAGCTAATAGATCACGGATGGACAGAAGGGTATGGTTGACAGTTTGATTACTGATTTACTGATTTACTTGCTTTAGGGTATGTAAATGCAATTTTTTAAAGTTATAAACTTAAAAAGAATAAATTTTTTTAAGTAAAAACCAATATTTAAAGAAAAACAAATAAATAAGTTTTTTATGTTATGTTAAACAAAATATGACTTAATAATAGATCAATAGATCAATAGATACTAGATCACGAAAGGGTAGGAGGGTGGGGTGGGTGGTTGATTAGAGTTTGATCTACTGATTTGGGTATGTAAAAAAAGATAATTTTTAGTAAAATAAAAAGTTTAAGAAAAGAAAACAAAATAATAAAATCTTTTATGTTTTAAATTGGAGAATAAATTGAAAAAAAAAAAAAAAAAAAATAAAAAAACAAAAAAAAAAAATTAAAATTCAATAAAAAAAAAAAAACAAAAAAAAAAAGTTGGAAATTAAAATAATATAAATTAAAATAAAAAAAATTAAACACAAAGTGTATAAATGTTAAAATAAAACTTATAAAAGGTAGATTAAAATTAAATTTAAATAAAAAAAAAATTAAAATAAAAAATTAAACACAAGGATAAATGTAAATAAAACTTATAAAAATTAAAATAAAAAAAATAAATTGAATAAAAACAAACAAAAAATTATATTAAGTTAACGTTTATAAAAAGAAAATAGAAATGTAAATATAAATGTCAGTCTTCAACATTTAGAAAAAACGGTTTACCTTTGCAAGATGCAATGCAATTAACGACATGTACATGTTAGAACAGAAGCAGTTATGTGAACAGTTATGTGCTATTGTATTATTAAACGTTTATTAAATCGGCACCGCACCGGCTCCAGGCACGGTGCCGGTAACTCTGTCTTCTTCTCAGACTCTTTCCTTCATCCTTCCTCATTCCTCCTTCTTCCTTTTTCCTTCCTCTTGTTTTTGCATTCCATGCATTTTTTTTCAGTCGGGGCTCGCCTCAAAAGTTTGGTGGGTTCCCGACACGCCTTTACGAAGCCTGTACCATCCTCATATTCGAGATCTACTAAGGCTTCAATAACAATATTTTGATGTAAATATGGGACTAAAAGAATATTTATTAACTCGGCACGCAAGCTCCAGCACTCGGTGCCGATGCCAACTCGACTCCTCTGCTCAGATAATTCAACCTTTCCTTCTCTGACTCTCCTTCTTCATCCTTCTCTTTTTTCCTTCTTCCTTTCTTCTTCTGTTTTGCATTCATGCATTTCTTCTTTCAGTCGGGACCCCTTCCGTTGGGGGTCCTAGACACCTTACGGACTTATAACCGTCATTTTTGAGATCTACAGGTTCAATAACATAATTTTTGATGTAATATGGGACTTAACGAATATTTATTAACTCAGCAACCGCACCGGCTCACACCGGTGCCGATGCCAGAACTCCGACTCTTGACTCAGACCCTTCTCCAATCTTTTATTTGTTGAATCTGTTTCTTTATACCTAATATATCTTAACATTTCCTTCTTCTTCAGTTTTTTCATTCCTTTGCCCTTCTTCTTTTTTACAAGAAGAAACACCTGCAGTCATTTGTCACCGGAACCCGAACCGATTCGACCGGAATCCTTCTCCACTTCCGGTCCTCTACCCGCCTCCAATTTCAGCTTCTATGATCATTTAATTTTTAGGGGGGGGGGGGGACGGGGGTACTTATCCCTGGGCGGTGCGGGGCCTTAATACATTATAATATATAATATTCTAGCACAACTTACTAATATGATTTAATATATATATAGTTATATATATATAATAATTATAATATATATATATATATATATTATATATAATAAATATAACTTATAATATATATATATTATATATATATATATTTATATAGTATATATTTTTTTTTTTCGGTATTGAGTTAGCCAACTTGTAAATTAAATAATTTAGTTAATACATTGATTGATTTTTTAACTTTAACGAATTAATTAATAATTAACTAATTAATTTATTTATTTATTTTTTATTTTATTTTTTTTTATTATTTCGAAAAAACTTCGGTTTTTTTTCGTCGATAAAGGCCGAAAATTTAACTTCCGGTTTATACTTCCGGCTCAGGCGGTCGACGTTTACTTCCGGTTTTATTCTTGGCCTGCAATAGTTGTGCTCAGCTACAGCAAATTAGTCGACTGCTGAGGTATTAGAATTTTTAGATAATTTTCATTCGATTATATGTTTTTAGTGTAACATAGTCAACGCAGAGACGTAGAAACACGATTTAAGACATGCGATTTAGGGGTATGCGATCACGATAAATCGAATGAACATAAAAATGATCTGTACCGATAATTTAAACTTCTAGGAACCAAAAAAAACCCTTTGGGGGGCTCCACCCCCTTTTTGGGATAAAAATCCTTGAGTTCAGGTTCAAAAAACTCTCTGAGTTCGGTCCTTCAACCTTTAATTCCGGTCTCACGACTTAAAACCATAGGTTTTGATTACTAAGGAATACATAGGGTTAAACCCAAAGATGGTAGGAGTCGGGGTCTCTCGACCTTCCGGGGAACGTTGTGCCTCTTACATACTATATATTATATATAGTTTATATATATAATAATAGTATGATATATATATATAAATATATATATATATATATATATATATATTATATTATATATATATATATATATAATATAGTATATTTATATATTTATATATATATATATATAAATATATATAGTATATTATATATATATATATATATATATATATATAATATATAGTTATATATATTATATATATATATTATATTATATATATATATATATATTAATATATTTATATATATATATATTATATATTATATATATATATATATATATTATATATATATATATATATATATAATATAAATATATTATATATATATATATTATATATATATATATATATATATATATATATATATATATATATATATATATATATATATATATATATATATATATATATATATAACAGAGGTGGGCCGGCAAATTTTAAACTTTAGAGCGCAAACCCAAAAGCGCAAAGCGAAAAACCTTAGTCCGCAAGCGCAAAAGCGCACAATTTTTCAAAATTTTCCCGCAAGCTCAAAGCGCGAGTCCCGCAATCTTTTTTTTAAAATAGCACATATTTAGGGGGGCAAAAAATAATAAAAATGAAAGCGCAAGTATTTAAAGATGAATTATTTTTAAATTTTAATTGAAAGATGCAAATATATATATAACAAAAAAAGAGAAAGATTTTAATCTTATTCAATTATCTGTGATCTTACTCCTCGCTCTCCTCTTACATTCTGAATAGGGTCATATTCCCTTCATAAATGTTAAATTTTATCAACTCTAGATGGATGCGTGTGCTGCCTCTTGCTTTATAATCTGAGAGCCTTGACTAAACAACCTCATCAACGGCCGCTGAACTCGCTAATGGTTATTATACTTAATAAACAAGTCAACCCAGACCTCCTGGTATTTTACAGGAAATCAGGTTCTAGTGAGAGTGGTGCTATAGTGAACATTTACTGCCCCAGCTTTTAAGATTTGGTCCAACTTCTCCTCCGGAGGTGTCTGCTGGATATATGGGGCTTCAGTTTCTGAAATATTTAGAAATAGTATCAAGAACTCAAATCTTTTTTAAGGTTCATTTTGAACATTATGCAGTATATTTTGAATATATATGTATGTATAAATTATATCATATATATATTATATATATATATATATATATATATAAATATATATATATATATTATATATATATATATATATATAGTATTATATATAGTATATATTATATTATATTATATATCTATATATATAGTATATATATATATATAAATTATATTGTATGTATATATATATCTATATAATATATATATATATTATATAATATATATATTATATATATATTTATTATATATATATATATATATATATATATATATATAGTATATATATTATTATAATATACAAGTATATATAATATTATATATATAGTATATATATATAATTATATATATATTATATATATATATCTATGTATTATATATATATAATATATATATATATATATATAATATATAATATTATAATAATATATATTATATATATATATATATATATATATATATTATATATATATATATAATATAATTATTATATATATATTATTATTATTTTATAGATATATATGATTTATATATATATATATAGTATCGTATATTAGTTATATATATATATATATACAGTATATGTATATATATAATTTTATATAATATTTTATAATTATTATATATTATTTTATATATATATATATATAAATACAAGAGATGCTTAAAGTTTGTTCCAATTATAAAAATAACTTACCATAAATGGGTCATTTTCAAACTCAGTCCCATCACCTTCAGTGCCTTATATGTGGCGGCAAGTTTCGACTGCAATTACACTTTATTTCCTCCAATATTCTGGTCTTGACAGCTTGGTACTTCCCCTCATTTAACATACCGTCCGGACTCCGAGTTTGAAGTAGGATGCAATGCTGGTTTGTCATATAAGCAAAACCAAAATCAAATCAAAGATACTCTACCTCGGTTCAAAGCCCTTTTTTTTCCTTGTTTGCCTTTTTTTTGCTTAACAATAGTTTGACTAGTTTTTGGCATAGTTAATTTTTTTCACCTCTCGTTGCATTTCCCCGATCTTTTACGCAATAGGACTCCCGCGTACGCATTCTTCTCTTCCTGCAACATGCCTAACAGCATTAGGCGTCATTATTTCGATGTATTCCGCAATTACCTCCTTATCATTTTTATTAAATACTGGAAGACAAGACTTTTGCACATCAGAACAATGCTTGTTGATTTTGTGTCATGCGACCATCAAAGGTTCTTAAGCAGGTCTTTTATAGAATCGTAAAGGGAGTTCCAGCGAGTAACACTAGTAATAATTTCTGTTCAAAAGCTTGTTTCCCAACTCTTCTTAATTCTCGCAGCAGTTGCAGTTTTCCTGTTTTGGGCATTCCACAAATCCTGGATCCTTGGCACCAGAGGACCAGCGAGTAACATTTGAAACATCCTTAGAAGCCAAGATGTTTATGTGTAGGAAATGCAACGGCGATGTTAGGTAGGCTAAAGTGCATCATGTTCCAGCAGATTTCTAGCTGGAGTGGTTTTGTCTGCAGAACCTCTGTTTCACTAATTTGCTCCATCTCTCTTGGGTAACCACTATCTCTGCAATCGGTGCCTGTTTTTTCTTCCTCTTCGTCACCCGTTTCTGCATGAGAATCCTCCCGAAAGGCTGCACAGAAATTTGCCCCGTTATCTGTTATAATGCAGAAAACCTTAAGATAATTTTTTTTAATTTAGTTGTTTCCTTATTAGTTTGGAGTTATAATTTTCTTCAGCATTACGTTATTATTTCATATTGATTTTTACTGACCTTTTGCTCAATGCCAATTGTTTGATGAAAATATCCGTAATATTGTTTGGCTAAGCATGTGCTGGTCTTGAGAAACAGATAATCTTTTACGAGGAACGACAGCCTTCCTCTGCTTTCAAAGTTATTAAATTAATCCCGTGAACCCTATCCAAGAAAACTGCCAGTTTGTTTGTTCCCAGTCCAGCTGTCTGCGGTTTGGTCACTATAACTGACCTTAAATAATGTTGGTTAAATCAGCCTTTTGTATGGACTGTATTCTGTTAGTTTTTTAACCTGTTAATTGTGACACCACTTATAATAAAATAAAACACTTACTTATAAAGCAACTCAAGAGCTCTCTTCTGCTTAAATATTTTCCACATAGACTGGAGAATGATGGTCTGACGCCTTTTGCTGGGTGCCTCACTTACTGTTGAGCAACTCCGGCCCCGCTTTGAGCCTCCTTCAATTGCAGTACACAGCTCCTTGTGTCAAAGAAGGGATGTTCTAATAAAAAAGTTACAAAACCAAAATCCTTATTCATGTAAATAAAATATGTTGAAATATCCATGTCGATTTTAAAATTAAAAAGAAATAAAATTCAAATAAAAAGTATCGTTGTAAGTTACTTACGATCAAGTAGTGCTATTTACAGCTATGTGTTGATTTAATGTCAAAGCTGAAGGCTTTTATACATTTTGAGCATTCAATCTTTCCTTTGTACATCACTCTATTGCCCTCAATATACTCCTTCTTGCTCTTGACAGACCCAATGTACTTGATAAGATGGGGCCATAGCTGC
>JABUQX010132532.1:10000-12500 GCA_015478945.1 Trachelipus rathkii | reverse complement strand
TTTTCGTTATAAAGATGTCCAATATTTTCTCTCGCTATTGGTAGCTCTGACCATAATTTTGTTGCTCTTAGGGCAAGATCCAATATTTGGGATTTTGGGACCCCATTTTAGCCCCCACCCTAAAGAATGGAACATAAAAAAAAATTCTTGAATTTGGTCGAAAATTTTGATGGAAGAAGCAAACCGCGCTTTTTTTGGCTGACCTCTAATGTAATCGTCATTTTTTTCGGTTGTGTTTTTTCTGTTGTTGTACGTCCATTAGTTTTGGTCGTGCGTTTCAATTTTTTCCGAACCTAATTTTGACCTTTATTTTGTTCGTATCAAATCTTTTAAAGTTTTTTTCTCGACAAATGAGACTTGCAAACTTGAAATGGTTATACATAGATGGGTCTATTTGCGGATTCACAAACTAGCAAGAAGGTAGTTTTGTTTGATTTTGAAAGATTGGTGGTACAGCGAGTTGAAATATAAAGGTGTAATTTTACCAAAGATTCGATTAATATGTCTGTGCACGAATTTTGTTCAAGAAACAGAAAATAGGCTAGTGGTTTGTTTTGTGCGCAATAGGACTTCCATCTATGTGATTATGTCAGGCATGGTGAAGTCATTTCGAAAAAAAAAAATTTAAAAGTTGATACGATAAAATGTCAAAAAATTAGGTTCGGAAAAAATGAAAACGCCGAAACAATGACAACAGACACAGAAAAACACCCGAAAATGACGTTCTAGAGGTCAGAAAAAAGCTGCGGTTTGCTTTTATCCCCATCAAAATTGTCTGAAAATTAAGGATTTTATGGCCATTTTTAGGTGGGGGCTAAAATGGGGTCCGAAAATCCCAAATATTGGATCTTGCCCTTAATTATAATACTCTTTCTCCAGCAGCTCCACTATGCCCCAAATGTAATTTCTGGCACTTTAATCGGGCTAGTTGAGGGGCTTTGCATCATTTTCTTGCTAACTACTCTTGGAATGAATCATGCTTTGATTCGGAGGATGTTTCGGTTACCCCTGAAAAGGTAGCGTCCGTAATCACCGATGGTATGAGCTGGTTCATTCCATCTTCAGCTAAATCTTTTTCTCCTCAAAATCCATGGTTCGATGAAGCTTGTTCTCGCGCCATTCAGGAAAGAGACATTGCGCATCTGTCATGGAAAAACACTCGCTCTCCTGTAGTGTGTCATCCATAAAACATATTGCTTTTTCTCTAACCAAATATTCATAGAAAATGTGCTTATAGGGTGAACATTTTTTATTTATTTATTTGGAATCATTTATAATTATAAATATATGGTTTATTATAATGATGTAATTTCTCCTCTCTCTGAGCTTATAATGATGTTATTTCTCCTCTCTCTGAGCTTTTAATGAGGTTATGTATGCACATATAATATATGTTATTGATGTTATTTCTCTCTCTCTCTCTCTCTCTCTCTCTCTCTCTCTCTCTCTCTCTCTCTCTCTCTCTTTCTCACGCACACACACACACACACACACACACACACACACACACACACACACACCTCTCTCTCTTTTGCCCAAAACGTAAAATACATTGTACTCATATTAAAAGGACTTTCCATTGTAATATGTAATAAATTGTGTAAGTTGTAGTATAATATTATATTTTGCGATATTTTATATCATATTTTGTATATTGTTTGAGTAAATAGCTTGTATATATGGTGATCTGAAATATCTTTTGTTCCCGCCATCTTCTGTACTCGTATCGCGGTGGAGGGTTTTTTAAAGTTTCGAATGTGAAAGAAACTCAACTTAGTTGTAGGTGTACAAGAGATTCAGGTATAATAAAATTCTAATAAAAATTATAAATTGACTATTATGCTTAACTTTAGGTCAGCGAAAGGTTTTCTTATAACTGAAGAGATTGTTTTAATAAAAATACTATCACGATCAAAACAGTTTAAAATCCCTACCTAAAGAAATAAGTTCAAAAATTGCTATAAATACTTGGTTGACGGTTCCTTAGCTTCGAAGTACCAATCATAGCTTCTCATATAGCGTCTAGTTGGTGAAGAAGGCGGCTTTGGCAGAGAAAGGTGTTTACCCGAGTACCTGTATATACTTAGGCTCCTCAAAGTTTGAACGAAGTCTAATACAAGGAGCTATTAAAATGACACCATCAACTACTACCTGTGCAGTGGAGGAACACGAAAAGAACTTCAACTACAACTGGTGAAGTGGAGGATAAAGAAATAACTCTCCCGACACTCCTGCCACTTCACTCCTATCACTCATACTAATTTTCATTCTTCTCAGAGTCGTTGTAGAGATACTACTTGACAGGCTAAGCGTACTTTCACTTAAAGAAAGGGAGCTAATCTAATACTAATAAAACTTTCTGGGGTTTTGCCAAAAACATCTCCAACAACTTTGGTTCTGAAAAGGCCAATCTCCTCGACCTCCTTTTTAATATAATTCTACCCTGGACGATTGTGGCATTCCTCCTTCTACATCTTCTTCTCTCAGGTCTCCCATGTCT
>JABUQX010132531.1:5000-7500 GCA_015478945.1 Trachelipus rathkii | reverse complement strand
TTAAATAACGCTTTTAACCCATTAAAAATGGCGGCAGTTCATGCCCATATCGGATGGCGGAGACGGCATCTGTGAATTTAGATTGATTTTAAATATTAAAGTTAATCCTGGAATCGAACTATAGAAAACGTTAGAAAAAGAAAACGGTTTAGAAGGAAGAACTTATTTAATATATATATATATATATATATATATATATATATATATATATATATATATATATATATATATATATATAAATTTTTAATATAAATATATAAATATATATATATGCTATACTGCTATATATATATGACATATATATGCTGACCCGCCCATCATCGTTCAACTATATTCTCTATGTCTCAATACTAACACTTTCCCTCAGTGTTGGAAGCACGCACATGTCCAACCTATTCCGAAAAAAGGAAACCGCTCTGATCCTTCTAACTATCGCCCTATAGCTCTCACTTGTATTCTATCTAAGATCTTTGAAACCCTTCTCAACTCTCATTTCTTAGATCATCTGGAATCTCATTCATTTCTTTCCGATCGCCAGTACGGCTTTCGGCGCTCGAGGTCTACTGGCGATATACTTTCCTATCTAACTGATTTATGGTTTTTCGCCCTTAGGAACTACGGGGAGACTTGCATGGTGGCGCTTGACATATCCAAAGCATTTGACCGGGTATGGCACGCGTCACTGCTCTCCAAACTCCCCTCCTTTGGGTTTCCTCCTTCTCTTTGCTTACTTATGTCTAGTTTTCTTTCAAATCGCTCAATATCGGCTGTTGTTGATGGGGCGACTTCTTCTTTTTCTTTCAATAGTGGTGTTCCTCAGGGTTCTGTCTTATCTCCTACTTTATTCCTACTTTTCATTAATGATCTTCTCTGCACATCTAACTCTATCCACTCATATGCCGATGACTCGACCCTTCATTCTTCAACTCATTTCAATTCTGCTCCCTCTTTTACTTCTAGAATTGCCTCTCGTCTTAATCTTTCCGATTCTATTCTCGCTGATCTGGATAGAATTTCCGGATGGGGTCGTCTCAACCTTGTGAAATTCAATTCTTAAAACCCAACTTCTACAAATCTCCCTCTCTAAGACACCTTCTAACTTTCCTATCTCTTTCGACGGTTCTCTCGTCTCTCCTGTTGACAATATAAACATCCTTGGCATTAACATAAACAAAAAATGTCTTGGAAACCTCACATCACAACGGTTGCTAGGGCGGCCTCAAAGAAACTGGGAGTTCTGTTTAGGCTGCGAGACTTTTCCTCTTCTCAGTTGCTCCAGCTATACAAGGGACTCATTCGATCCTGTATGGAGTACTGCTCTCATATCTTGGGGGGCTCTCGCTTCACCCTGCTTTTGGATAGGGTCGAGTCAAGGCCAAAGGCTATAAACTGTTCTGCACTTTCCAGTTCTCTTGACCCTCTATGTTTGCGGCTTGATGCTGGTGCTTTTTCTCTTTCGTGGGTACCGCAGCGGCAGGTCGATTCGGGGAACTTATCACTCGCGTACCGCCTGACACACGACGCCCTCATGCTGAGGGGTGCTGTCGGCTTTATGGGTTTTATGTTGATATTGGTAACTCAGGCTTGTTCGCTGCGGTGCTTCCATCTTTCCTGCCACCTCTGTTCTTTGAAATTCTCTTCCATCTTCTGTGTTTCCTGCTGAATTTAATCTCTCTCACTTTAAAGCCTGGGTCTGTGCTCATCTGCGTAGTTTGCGTTAGTTGATGAATAACTGATGTGTGCAATACCCCCTCCTTGAATAGGGCTCTGCCCGTTAGTGGTGAGTGGTGACAACTGTTATATATATATATATATATATATATATATATATATATATATATATATATATATATATATATATATATATATATATATATATATGTGTGTGTGTGTATATATATATATATACATGTATAAATATATATTTTTTTGGTATCTCTATTTGAATCCTGTATAAATATATATATATATATATATATATATATATATATATATATATATATATATATATATATATATATATATATATATACTTATATCTCTTTATATATATATATATATATATATATATATATAGTAGTAAAAAGTTACTGGATTCGCCGCTGATATATAGGCTATATATATATATATATATATATATATAAATATATATATATATATATATATATATATATATATATATATATATATATATATATATATATATATATATGTGTGTGTGTGTGTGTGTGTGTGTGTGTGTGTGTGTGTGTTCAAAGGTCGAAAGCGTCTCCTGAGAACCCCATTTTCGTTCAATGTTTTCTAATTTTAAATTGTTATTTTTAATGATGAATGTAAGTTTGCAATATGTATCATAAAATTAAATATTTTTGATTTGATTTGATTTGATTATTATAAGGAAATAATCAACATGTTACCGGCAATAAACAATGGCGCCCAACTGTGAAAAATCCGAAAAAGCTGATTCGAGAAAATTTCTTCAATAATCTACAGATTCTCT
>JABUQX010132530.1:25000-26793 GCA_015478945.1 Trachelipus rathkii | reverse complement strand
GGCATCCACTATTAACCAAGGAAAGCATGATAAAACTCCAAGCAACATAAAACAATGCATCAGGATTATAACAGGATGTACACTTACAACACCTGAACAACACTTACACTAGAAACAAAGATACTACCTATAGACAAACCTAGAAATGATAGGCACTCAATTTTACTCTAAATTACAGTCTTCACAACACCCCTATCACACGGCAACTCTCAACCCCGCTCGTACACAGGAGTTGATCCGACTGCTCAATCTTCCCCATTTTTGCTTTACAAACCTCACAACCATAAACACCCACCACCACAAAAACGCACACTTACAACAACTAAACAGATACACACTCACCTGACAGTATAATATTTAAGAAATGGACAACCAAACAATATGCTAAATGATCACCCACCAGAAATAGTACCCGAATTTATCTCACCACCCAAACTTGCAACACTTCAAAAATAGATTCAACATTAACCAAACTACCTCAAATATCTTCATAAAACCGCAACAGGCAAAGGAAACTGTGTATCACTTAATCCTAGTATGTCCCTCTAACATCATCCAGAACAACCTAAGAAACACAGCCTCAAGCCGATCTGTGAGAGCCGGAGGCGGCGGCATGGGACCCCTTAGTGAGGTATGCCCACTCTGTATGCAGGGCGTGGTCATGGGCGAGAAGTACAGCGTATATAAACACATTATATATATACTATATATAATATATATATATAGATATAAATATAATTATATATATGATATATATATAGTATATAATATATAATATATATTATATATATAGTGAAGAAGTGATGCAAAAAGGCTGGTGAGAAAAGATGGCAGAAGAATTGGGAGAAGATGCAGAGGGAGGAAAGAAAAAGATTTCAAATTTAAGCTAGCAAGAACGTATAAAAAAATCAAAAAGAATAAAAAGCTTTATAGTATCAAATAAGAAAGAGAGGATGTACTTACAGCCACAGAAAGACGGTAAATGAGAAGTGGATTGAAAAATTTGGAGAACTCCTAAAGTAGAAGAAAGGCAAGGAAGAGAAGAGTCGCAATACTGTGGGAATGGTGATCCATAAAGAAGTGGTATCATCACTGATGATGAAAAGATGAGAAAAGTGGATCAGTTTGTTACTCGGGCCGGATCTTACGAGTAAGGAGGATGGTGTCGCGGGAAGTGGAAATAAGAATGGAGAAATACGAGAGAACGAAGAACAATGAGTCACTTCCAACTTAATAAAAAGTATCAGGGTTTTCAAACCTTTATCAAAAATAAATCCTCTCAAGTATATCGAAGTAATCTATCAACAATAACATATGATCAGAAAACATTACTACATATAAGGAGGAAAAAGGAACTAGACAAGCTGTCTGAAAGAAGGTGTGAGGATGATAGTGGGGAAAAGACGAGAAGAGAAGAGTTGAGAAACGAGTTGCGTTAGGAGAGAGTTGTTGGGCCGTTGTGTTGAAAACAAGATAGATCAGCTAGACTAGATGTGGGGGCAGTATAGTAAGGAGCCGGAGAACAAAGTCGCGAGTATATAAGGTGGGGGGTGGAGTGGAGGAGTAAGGCCGAGAGAAGACCGAGGGAAGAGGGAGATTACTTGGAAAGGCCCTGAGAAGACATGAACGCCCGCGATGCCTTCAGCTATGGTGGATGGTGTACTTCGGAAAAACTGCTTGAAATCGATGCTGTTCCGTGACAGCCGTTAGCCTTCCGACGGAAGATGTAAGTTATATAATATATATATATAAATATATTATATATATAATATATATATAAATATATTATATTA
>JABUQX010132530.1:17500-22500 GCA_015478945.1 Trachelipus rathkii | reverse complement strand
ACTAGCTACATGACAGAGTTGCTAAATATATAGGAAATTAATTTACTTTGCTCAGTTCTAACATATTTTTTACTGTGACAAGGTGTGATCTAATCAATAAATTAATAATGTTATTTTATATTGAAAATAATTTAATAGGTGGTGAAAGTCCTTTATTGCCTGTTCTGCAATAATACAAGTAAAGATTAGAAGAAAAAAGGTTTATATAATTCATATTTCATTTCAGTTTAATAAAGGTGAGAAATTTACAGATATGAAAAAAATTGTGAATTTTTTTGCCAAACTTGTTGACAAATATATATAGTTAATATATAACTATATTATAGTATAAATATATATAATATATATATATATATATATATATATATATACTAATAATATAATATATATATATTATAATGCCCAAACTACATAAACTACATAAAGGCCATATTATCTTTCGGCAGCTACTAAACGTCATCAGTAAAAGTTAGGGCTATTTACAAGCACAGTGAATCTGCAAGTTTAGGGCTACTTTACGGCACAGTGAGTCAACGACCCCCTAAAATGGAGATTACCCTTTTTAGGGGGCTCAAGCCGATGGGGGGACAGAGGGGGCGACGTTTCATACCCCGGAGGATGGTGACGAGAACCCCCGCGGACACCCAAAGACCAAAGACGGGGGTTCCGGGAGGACCATTCCCGAAGGGGGATTAGTCCCACCCCGAGTCCACCTAGAGGCGAGACCGAGCTCCTGACATCGGGTGGACTACCGTGGATATTCGTGAGGATATTACCCCAAAAAAACAATAAACCAAAAATGAGTTTTTGGGACATTTATTCGCAACAATCTATTCGTGACTCTATAAATCCAAAACCATTTGCGGACATTTGATTTACTATATATAATTAATATTTATATTATTATATATAATAATATATATAGTAAGTATATATAATATATAATATATAATATATATTATAATATATAATATATATTATATATATGACGACAAGCGGAAAGTTACGCAACTTCTGACGTTCACATGTCCAAAACGTGACCCCATGAAGAGTTGACGTTGGACTAGGACCGTCACGCGCTTCAGGCTATATCTACGATAACGAACGAAGCTTCCTTTGGAATGATAAATCTTTCCCATAATATATATATTTATATATATATATATTATATATAATATATATATATTATAATATATATAATTATAATATATAATATATTTATATATATATATATATTCGATTAAAAAATATATTATATCGATATAGCGGAATATCAAGGTTCAGACGAAAGCGTCAGTTTGTACCTGATCTATATATATATAGTGTATATATATATATAATATATATATAGTGATATAGATTAAATATAGTAATATATATATATATATATATATAAATTATATATATATGCTCTATATATTATATATATATATATATATTCTCTTTATTATAAAAGAAGCCAAAAAAAATTAAAATATTAGTTTAAAGATTTGCTCCAGTATGCTGTTGTAGTATTAAGATTTCAGTGCTTAGTTATCCTGAATGGGAAAATTCAATACAAAGGTGACTAAATTATATTGGGATATTTTTGAAGTATTTTTCAAAAAATGTTAAAAGTTTTTTTATTGTATATTTACGGTAATTTATTTTTATTTTTTATTTCTCATAATGTTCCCTTGACCTTTGTTAACGTAAAATATATATATATATATATATATACATGCATATATATTAATAATATATATATAATATATATTAAATTATATATATATATATATATATATATATATATATCTATATATAATAGTATTATATATATATATACAGATAGATAATATATAATAAATATATATATATATAAATATATATATATATATAAAATATATATATATTATATATATACTAATATATAATAGAATAATAATATATATTATATATATATATATATCAAACACACGAAAAACAACCTTGTTCATCGCGCGCTTGACTTATACGTCAGCTCGCCTTCAAGAATCTGGGGGCGCTTGATCGCCAAGTCCCTTACGACTATAGTAAGCCCCCTTAGTTCGATCGAAGCTGACTATTGCTGTGAGGATAATGGTCAGCCTCCCCTACTATGCTGCAATCTGTTGGCATCCCATTACAAAACGAAGCGGGATCCGTATCTCCATGGAGCTTCCGATCGTCTCCCCGGGTAAGCCTGTGAGTTGAAGCCAACGTGAGCCACTCTTCTTCGAAGAGAAACATCATGTGTTACAAGTTATCTTCGCTTTTCAACCCCAATACCGTCTACTGCCCTGACACCGATTCTGCAGGGAGGTGCAAACTGAAGGATCCAGAACATCACAAACGGCGCATCGGAGAACCTCAGGAATCCTAATTACTGGCCATTTTGCAGGAACACGTTTCCATAACATTCCTTAAGTTTCGCTAATATCCCGTTTACAAAAGGTTGTGCTGCCTATTTTTCTCATGACGATGAAGGATACACACCTTGGTTATCCCCCGCTCCCCCACCATTTGCTTGGCTCTGCCTCTCTCTCCAAATCAAAGCCATTCTGGCGGCCTTGCTAAAAGGCATCATTACTGTCTCATTCCACAGTTCATGATGAGTTCATCCCAGTATTTACTGATGGCTCAAAAACGGAGGAAATAGTGTGGGCGCATCTGCTGTCCTTTTCCTATCGCAACCTTTCCCATTACCCTCCCCACTCATGCTTAAATTTTTCACAGCAGAATTAATGTCTAAATGATTTGGCTTTCTCATGTTTATTCTTTAACAATGACCACTCTTATTCATTTATTCAGATTCGCTCAGCGCGCTACAAACGCTTAAAACCCCCTTATTCTAAAAACACAATTGGATCTGCTGTGCAGCAATTTCTTCGCTGCTCCTATTTCCCGCAAGAAACAAATTATTTTATGTTGTACCCCCTCTCATGTAGGGGTGGCAATGAAATCGATGACAGAGAGGCCAAAATGGCCACCTCCTCATTCGAGTTGTTCGCAGGTCCTCCCGGATGCCAATTCGGACGAAGGCTACCTCCCCACAACCGAATTACTATCCTGCGTCTCCGACAAAGGTTTTCGCAATCTTATTGCAAGAGCGCTGGACGAATGGTCAGCAGAGAGCGAAACTTAGAAATATAAAGCCGATCATCGGGGGAGTGGTCTTCCTCTCCCACAGAAGAAAACGCTTACACGAGGTGATACTTGCACGCCTCCCTATTGGCCACACTAATACATTCACGAGTCAACTATTATGTTAGCGCAAACCCCCCTCCATTTTGCAAATTTGTCGAAGTCATACCCCGCCAATCTGTTTCGCCATATCTTCATTGATTGTTCCCATTGGACTCTATTCGCCGCCGTCATTTCCTTACGTTTTACAGTCCAGACACCCTCCAAAAGATATGCCCATATCCTTATCCGAATCTCCCCACATTAGTAAGTAACTCTATTTTCTTTTCTCTACAAGAAGAATGTTTCCTTCATAATATTTTGATTCTTGTTACGTAATACTAGACTTTATAATCAAGGATGTACTTTGTTTAGGTTTTGTTTATTTTTAATTCATTGATTTTTCAACAGTATTTATTGAGTGTCATACCATGTATGTTCCAGGGACCCGCCCATGGGGTGATTTTTTTTCTTTCAACCCAGTGTGGCCGCTTATTGTGAGCCGGTGGTCCTGTACACTGACTCAATATATATAATATATTATATAATATATATATATATATATATAAGATATATAATATTATATATATATATATAATATATATATATATATATATATATATCCATGGAAAGGTGCTTGTAACACCTTCTGGAGCCACATGGCATTCCGCTGGGGTGCTCCTGGGTTACAAGAGCAGCCAACCAAATTCAAGCGACGCCGGTATAGGCACAATAACAGTTGCGACAAAATTTTACAATAATTAAAACGGAGAAAAAATTCACTCGCGCCAGAACTCAAACCATCGACAAAAGCGTCGCCGTTAGACAATGTACAGGAGGCTCTACCACTGTTCCAATCCGCCCCCTCATATGTAGAGCTTATTTCCTTGTAGGTCCCCATTCATCTTCTTCCCAAACTGTTTATTTTCCTTTTTTCTTCCTCCTACGTATGCAACTTTTAGTTTTCCCTTTCTCCTCCTTACATGTTTTCATACACTTTTCTTTTGGGACCTCATCATTACCATTTAAAGCATTCAACTAAGCCTCTTTTCAATTTTTAACAGCATGCAACACCTATTCATTCCACCACTCACTGTTAACATTCTTACTTCCTATTTTTAGCACACCCACATATTTCTCTTGCACTACTAACAAAGGCTTCCTTCATTTTCGTTCAAATTTGTTTAGTTTCATCTTGTTCACATTCAATTGATTTATTTGCAAATTCTCTCAAATGCATTTCCCTGTAACTTTTTTCACTTAACTTATCACTTTTAACTCTCCCAACTTCCTTCCTTATCTCTTTCCCTCTATCCATGTCTCACAAACTTAATCTTAAATAAAATAACAATGATCTGATATTTCCATCCCTAACCACCTCACCAATTTAACACCCATCACATACTTCAACATTTCCTTCTTCACCAACACAAAATCAATCATATTTTTCATTTAGATAACATCTCTTCCTACACCCATCCTAGTTTACTTATGAATACTCTTATTCTTAAATAATGCATTACTTACACACATACCTCTCTCCTCACAGGAGTCAACCACCTTCCTACCATTCTCATTTTCTCTCACATTCCTAAAGTCACCTATTATTCCATCGATTTTACTATCACCTATCCAACCATTCAAAATTGACCAACACAATCAACTTGAAGCCCCTTCTCACCCCGTCCGAAACATCATTCAGATTATCCCAGAAAGTCACACTCCACTCTCTTCAACATCGCCCTCAGATAGATCATGTGTTGCAGATAGATCATATGTTAATTTTCCATTACTCACGTAAACAAAATGCATCATAGCTC
>JABUQX010132530.1:0-12500 GCA_015478945.1 Trachelipus rathkii | reverse complement strand
TATTTATCTCTATTGCATCATTACAAATTCGCCATTATACTTTATTGTATGAGAATTTATTTTTACTCGACTTTATGTCAAATGATTTGAGTGAAAGTGAACAAATAAGATAATAGCTACTTAGGACTGTTAAACGCTTTTATTTTATTATAAGCCCAAGTGATTATACTATATTGTGCAAATCCTTCTATATTAATTATCAACTATCCACTTTACTACCCAAAAATATTATATATATATTACTATATATGTTATATACTATATATATGTATATGAAATTAACTTATGATATCACTGAAAAAAGAAATTCAGATATAATGATATGTACTTTAATCTATATTTTTTAAATGATCAATATCTATTCAATTAAATATTATTCGTCAAAATATATCAAATAGTATATATATGAAGAAGGGAGAATAGTTTTTCTATTCTTTTTCTTATTAGGAGGATAGATAAATAGTATGAGATTACAATACATTTTCTCTCACAAAACTTATAATTTTCTATGAATAAATTGTAATTAAGTTAACTAACCATTGAGGCTTAAAAACACCTATTCGCAACACTTCACACATTTATTAAAGAGGACTTTTTCCTTATCTATTTTATTTTCTTTTTTAGTTATTTTTGACATAACATATTTTCTACCCTTATTTCCATGAACAAACGAGAGCGTACACTATGCTGATTTATATATATTATTTACTAATGAATGTATATGTATTTCATTAATTTATATAATAATTATCCTTACTGCTTCTATATATATATAGTCCCATGTTTTATAATATATATAATATATAAATTATATTTTAAGCTTATTTATCTAATACTCGATAATTGATTAATACATAAAAACACCCATATATACCGATAATAATCTTTCCGCTATTAATTTGCCTACATTATATATTAATTATGAGTATAGAGATTCCTCTACTAATACACATATAATTGATCTATGACATTTATAATTAAAGGTACTCATTTTATTGAGTGTAGGCAATATATAGTTATTTTATATATATCATTAGTATTCTACATGTAAGTTATATATAGCCTATAAGATATACACATAGTTTGATTTTTTAGTCTGCCGTATTAGTGCCAAATTAACAATTCTTCAGTAATAGGCACTTATTATACGTTAGTAGTTAAACACGTTATATAGGCTACATAAGTGGCTATCTCATTATTTTGTAATAGACTATCACAAATAAGCTACGAATAAAAAATATATGGTATAAATATATATAATATAGATAATATACTGTAACATCAAGGATGTTGCTTGATCAACTCCTTCACGTTACACTAATATATTATTCACGCATCTAAAAGGCTTATAAATTCCATATAAAATCAAAATCGTGCGGCCAAAAATAGTGGGTTAAGATCTCCGCGGAGCCCACCATCTAACTTACTTCATTCCTGACTGTTCATTTAGTGCCATTGCCAACCTCACTCGGTCTTTCTGAGCTGCCCTGGTTCACCTGGCTCACATTTTTTTGTTCAAATCTGGACCTATTAAGACTGACGATGTTCGGGTTGTCTCCTGTAAACAGAAACACCCCAGCTGAATTTCTCTATTGCTCCCGCGAATCAGCAAATGGTCAAAGGTAGACTTCATGATGATTATAGAATAAGAATCAAATGTGGAAACTATTTCCCACACACGAGTAGATAATCAAAATGCTAGTTGGACATATTGTTAGAAACATGTTCCGTACCACGCTCCTCTACTCTTTTATGGCGGACCACGACGCTCATTCATATTTCAAAGTCACTTTGCAGAACGGAATACAATCAACTGCGTTCATTACTAATACAGTATGGAACTTACACAGCGATTGAGTCTACAACAGTTGCCTCCTTACAAAGGCTGTTAAACATAAATGGATATTTTGTCCTGTAGCGGCTGCATATTCGGCAAATTTCTCGGTTGCTCAGTAGGTACATATAAAAGTAGGCTTAAAAATTGCAAGTAATCTAAGACCAATAAGGGGGGCCCCGTGAGGAAAAATTTGTAGGTCTTAAATAATAACTTCTAAAATATAGTCCACATGAAAGTCAGTTTAATCCAAACTTCTCCTCCAGACTATACTTCACTATTATATATCTCCAAATTAAGTAGAGAGAAATCTCTTGTATGTTTTATTTTTTACCTATCTGCTCCCACGCGTCGATAAATACTATTATATGTATAAAATTTTTAGTTACTCCTAGACATTATTGAGCTTATATATAATATGAATTTGTAATATGCAAAATAAAGTCCGCTCTTTAAGAGACTGTTAAAAATATATACCTTTACCATATTATGTCTATGTCCCCAAAGGATTGAATGTATTGCCCATATAGTTTGCACTGCACCGTGCGTCCGTTTAAAACATTCAATCACTAACTGTATATTTCTATAAAAAGTATAAATAACCGTCTTTAATTTGGAGGAAAATATCTTTTCATACAAATTGGAAGAAAAAATTTCCACATTTTTTTATTTTAAATCACAAAAATAATTTAGGCCTAGATTAATCACTCCAATATTATTTCGAATAATTAAAAAAAAAAGATTGAGTAGAAAAATTCGAGCTGTTATTACCTTTGTTTTGTATCTATGAGAAATTTTTCACATCAAACTAGACTTATAATTAAATTATAATTAAATATAATTATTTATTCTAAATATATATCATTTATATATTTTATTTAGTAATATTTTTATTATTGTAGGTATCCAATACTGAACCACGAAAAATCATTCTCACCAAGATATTTATACCACCCTACACTTTCAATTTCCTCTCTTTCTACCACCAGTCTCAGTCCTTCTTCCTCCTCTCTACCTATAACAAGAATCTCAATTTATTTGATATACTTATCACCACCTCTGTAAATATCTGTCCATCTTCGCTCCAACACGCTAAATCAACAGCATACGCCATCATATCTCTTCCAAGTTTACCCACCTCCTCCCTCGCTCTACTCATTACCGCATCTAAGTATGCAATAAAGAGTATTTAGGACAATACACTACCCTGTTTAATTCCTGCACGTACTGTAAACCACTCTCCGTTTTTATAACCTGTCCTCACTTTACAATTACATACATCATACATACATCGAATTGCCCTACTTAGCTTTCAGTCAACACCATAATCCTCCATTAAACATTTCCAGAATCTTTTCCTAGGCACAGAATCAAAAGCCTTTCTCAAATCTACAAAAGCAGCAAACACCGTCTTATTAAATTCCCATGTTCTTTCGACTCCCATTCTAAAGGCAAACATGAGATCTATTGCACTTTTGTTTTTCCTGTATCCATGTTGATCTTCATCAAGCTGCGACTCTACAGCCGCCCTCAGTCTTTTTTCTAGAACTCTCTCATACACTTTTTTCAGATGGTCATTCATAGATATTCCTTTACAATTTTTGCAAATCGATGTACTTCCTTTTTCCTTGTATATGGAGATTATGATAGTTTTACCCCATCTCCGGCACATTTCCCTTACACCAATAATGATTAAAAGGTTTACATATTGTCTCTTTAATTTTCTCCTCCTTCCTTGTTCAACTCTATTAGTATGTCGTCTTCTCCTGGCGTCTTCGCATATTTCCTATTCTTTAGAGCTTCTTCATATCCTTGTCTTATTTTAAGGTTCTCACTCACCACCTCCTCCACCCTCTTTCATGATCCACTATATCCTCATTCAAAATATCCTCAAAATAACACGTCCACCTCCCATTTATCTCCTCGGGCTTCACAAGGATCTCCCCTCTTCGTTCTTAATATTTTTAATCATCTTATTTGGTTCCCTATACATTTTTGCTAATCTATATATTTTTTCTTGTTTCCTATCACGTCTTCTAATACTTGCGCTGCTTTTCTTGCAACTGCCTTCTTTTCACTTCTTTTAATTCTTTCTGCTCTGTTATAGGCTTGCACGTATTCTTCTCTTGTTTGTACAGTTCTTTTCAGCCATTTTCTCATTTTTGTTTTCTCCTTTCCCGCTTCTTTCACTTCTTCATTCCACCACGATGTGCGTCTTTTTTTTTGCTCCCCTTATCCACTTCTTTCCCAACGACTCTGCTGCTGTGCTTTCTATGAAACTCTGCATATCCACATGTGCTTGTTCCTCTTCCATATCTTTAATTTCTCATTTAGTTTTTCTACATATAATCTTTCCTTCTCTAGTTCTTTCAAAGATTCTACCTTAATAGCACACCTTTTTTCTCTCTTTTGTATTATATCAATAAATATGGTGTTCCTCAAAGGTTCTGTTTTATCTCCAACTTTAATTCTTACTTTCATATCCGATCTCCTCATCTTGTACTTCTAACTCTGTTCACTCTTATGCCGATGACTCAACTCTCCATTCTTCGACTCATTTCAAATCTGCTCCCTCTTTTGCATCTAGAGTTGCCTCTCGTCTTCAGCTTTCCGATTCTATTCTTGCCGACTTCCTGGATGAAATTTACGGTGGGGTTTCCTCTGCTTTGTGATTTAATTCTTTGAAAGCTCAGCTTCTTCATTTCTCCTCAAAACCACCTCCTAACTTTCCTATTTTTCGACGGTTCCTAACGTCTCACCTGTTGACAACATAAACATTCTTGGTCTGAACATAAACAAGAGACCATCTTGAAACTTCATATCACTTCAGTTTCTAAAGACATTGGCCTCAAAAGAAACTGGGTTCTGTTCAGGTTGCAGGAATTTTCTTCCTCCAGCTTCTCCAGTTATATAAGGACCTTATTCGCTGTTTGGGTACTGTTCTCACATCTGGGGGCTCCGGCTCACTCTATTCTATTGGATAGAGGTTGAGGTCCATAAAAGCTAAGGGAACTAATTAACTGTCCCTACTCCCTGCTCTCTTGACCCTCTATCTGCAGACGTGACGTTGGCGCACTATCTCTTTTCTATATAGGTACTACAACGGTAGATGCTCAGAGGTTGGCCACTCGCATTCCACCTCCATTGTGCCTCGCAATACAAGGGTGCCATGCTCTCATGAATTTTGTGAGCATTGAAAATCCCAGACTTAGTAATTTGTGGTGCCTCCTTCTTTCCAGCCACTTCTGTTCAGTGAGAACCCCTTGCCATCTTCTGTTTTCCTACTTTATTTAATCTTCCTCTTTAAAACCCACTGCGCACACCTGAGATTTGCGTTAGGTTTGGAGAAGGCAGGTGGGCTCTGCTCTTTTGAGCGTATTACACCCCTTCCTTGAAAGGGCTCAGCCCGTGAGTGGTGGTAATCTGTAAAAAAAAAAAAAAAAAAAAAAAAAAAAATATATATATATATATATATATATATATATATATAAACAACAATATATATATATACAAAAAAAACCATATATATGCTACCTCACCACCATATCATATATATACCATACCTCCCTGCTCTGTATCTGCTGCTATATTCTACCTTTTTAATATCTCTCTTTTGTATTTTATCAATATATACTTTCATATCCGCCACTACCAATCTATGACCTGAATCTAGGGTAACTCCTGGTAATACTTTCACATCCTGCACAATTCTTCTATCTGAACTGATTACATAATTTATGATAGATCTTTGATCAAATTCTCCAGTATTACTGTTCCACCTGTACCTTGTATACCTATGGGAATCTCTGTGCTGAAAGTATAGGAATTCATGACTTTGAGATTATTTCTCATACAAAAATCTATTAGAATCTCTCCCTCCAAGTTTCTTACATCCTTCCATACGGTCACATAATCTCCTCTAACTCATCTCTCTTCCTTCCAACTCTTGCATTGAAATCCCCTAACAACAAATATATCTCTTCCTCCCTTCTCACCATTTCCAGACGACCCTCAAGGAGCTCCATAAACCTTCTCTTTTCTTCCTCTGTATGTCCTTGTTGAGGTGCATAAACTTGATACAGGCGATACTTTTTTCCTTTCATTTTGAGAGTAAGCTCTATGAATCTCTCATTTAATCCTTCCACTGACTGCAGAAAAGGAGACACTCTCGGCCCAAGGATGAATCCTACTCCTTGTCTTCTTACTCCTGTCACTCCTTTGTAAATCATTATTTATCCTTTACTCAAATCTCTTCCCTCCCTCACTTTCCTCTCGTCCTCATTTCCGCCATTCCAACAAAATCTATTTTTCCTCTCCTTCATAATATCGACAATATCCTCCTCCTTCCCACTGTAAGTATCCACATTTATTGCGGTGCATCTAATTTTTAGAGAGCAATCCAATTTCGTAGTCCTTTTTCGTTGCCAGTTTCTAAAACCATGAATTCGACAAGTTTCCGAGACTAATCCTTGAGTTCTGCAAACAATTTATTTTCGGGCATCAGCTTGCTAGGCCTGTCACATACCCTAGTTGCAGAAATTATAAATATTTCTGCCGCGATCCAAGGGAAGAGAAAAATAGCGAATAGGGATATAATATATATATATATATATATATATAAAAATGTATATATATATATATGTACATTCTCTCTATATCTATATATATATATATATATATATATATATATATATATATATATATATATATATATATATATATATATATATATATATATATATATATATATAACATATATAACTTATACTATATATATATTTACTCGACCACAGCACGAGTTAACATTATATAGAGGACGGGTGTGAAGATTTAATTGTGTTACGATAAAATTCTGATATTTTTTTTGAAAGTTGGTCAAATAAATGAAATTATTACATAATTAATATAAAGATTATGCAAAATTGAAACGAAAAGGTAAGAATAACCGCTATTAAATAACGCTTTTAACCCATTAAAAATGGCGGCAGTTCATGCCCAAATCGAATGGCGGAGATGGTGTCTGTGAATTTAGATTAAAAAATTGTTTATAAATATTATATTTATAAATAATATGTTTAAATACTATACATAATAAATAATAATATTATAAAAAAGAATATTTAATAAAACAAATAAAAAATAAAGAAATTACTAAAATATTTAAGAATAATGGAAGGAAAAGAGAAACTTTAAATAAAGTCATGGTAAAGTTAATCATGGAATCAACTATAAAAAACGTTTTAGATAAAGAAAACGTTTTACAAGGGCAATCAGAACTTCAAATATATATATATATATATATAACCTTATTATATACCTTAGTAATATAATAAATGACATTTTACCTTATGTATGTATCCAGGTATATATGTATATAGATATAAGGAGATGGTAATTTTTTTTTAGGCTCATATATATATATATATATATATATATATATATATATAACCTTATATATATATATAAAAGGTGGGCGTAAAGCGTTAATCCGTTAATAAACTTGTTAATTTTTTTCGTTAACACCACACTTTCGTTAATTTCGAAGAGAAGTAACGGACTATTAATGAGTTACAATTGTGAATTAACGTTAAAGAGTTAAAATTTTCCACTACATCCGTTAACCGTTACCACCTTAATTTACGAGTTTATAAAATACTTTTCTTATCCAGATTTTAAATTGTATTAAATTCGATTTCGATAACAGATAAAACTTTTTTTTCCAAAATTTCCTAAACACTCCTCTCAATGGTCTTTTATAATTTGTTTATTCTTATACGGATTGTGACAGTTAAAGGAGCTACATGTTTTCTTATGCATTCTAGAAACACTTATTGGTTCGCTGAAGAAAAAAAAAAAGATAGTGACAGTTACCGTTCAATGAGTCATTAACTTCTTTCGTTTCGTTGCCAGACTTTGCTGCTGCTTGGGAAAAATAAAAGAAGTAGAGCTAATAAGCGTTGTAATTTATAAAAAAATATACATATCTGTATCCCCGTAAAACTGTAAGTTGGTATAATACTATTTTTACAATAATATACTATTAGAATTAATTAAGGTATTTACGCTTTTGAAGTATTCTTTGGCAAGCGGCAAAACTATCTGCTAGGTCAAAGCTCAATTATTTAAGTCTCATGAGCAATATCATTATTAATATTGTTTGATATATTATTATTATTATTATTATTATTTATTATTATTATTATTATTATTATTATTATTATTATTATTATTATTATTATTATTATTATTATTATTATTATTATTATTATTATTATTATTATTATTATTTCTTTCAATTTTATGAATATTCCTACATATTTTGAAGACGGTTAACGTTAACGATTAGCGTTAACTTCCGTTACATTCTTTACCGATAAACGCTTTAATTATTAACGCCCTTAATTTTTTCTGTAACGATTAAGGATTAGTGGCGTTAACTTTCTCATTAACAGTGCCCACCTTTATATATATATATAATATATATATATATATATATATATATATATATATATGTATATATAACTAATATAATATATATATATATATATATATATAATAATATATATATATATATATATATATATATATATATATATATAATAATATATATATATATATATATATATATATAATATATATATAATAATATATATATATATATATATATATATATATATATATATATATATATATATATATATATATATATATATATATATATATATATATATTAGCCTCGAAAACAACATGCATGTAACTAAAAAAAACTATAACAGCTACAGGAAAATACTAACATTTTATTAATCAGGAGACATTTTTATCCATGAAATAAAAAAATAAATAAAAATAACGCTTTTGAAAAATTTAAAATTGTTAAAAATGTTGGAAAAGTGTATGATAATAATCGTTTTTTACGAAAAGAACGAAGGAGCTCTTGCGCTCGGAAGCGTCGAAGTTGCCAAATGTCGATTTTTTTAACTAAAAAGATACCCCAAGGGTAAACCACAAAGATGGACAGAATCCGGGATTTCTCGGCCTACCGAAGGGGACGGCAGGGGACTTCGTCCCCCCTCTGTCCCTCCGTCGCTCGAACCCCCTAAAAAGGAAATAAAAAGAAAAATTAACATTTTCTCCAGAGCATAATAAAAAACAATATTTGGTAACTCTTGCTCTCGTACTACTGCAGAAATGGAAGGTTACGAGAGCGTACGCCGACGTAAGATTATAGTAATATTTAAGGTGTTATTAATAAATATTCTAATAAATTTTTTTTACAGTTTCATCGATGAAATTGCTGAAATCAAAAGAATTGTTCTTATTTATTTTCCTGTGGCACATTGCATAGTTTTTAGTTATGCATGATAGCTTTCGGGAGGCTGAGTCTTATATATATATATATATATATATATATATATATATATATATACTCTATATATATATATATATATATATGTATATATATACTACTCTGCTATATATATATATACTTAGCAATAACCTTATCTAATATATATATATATATCCATATATATATATATATATATAATATATATATATATATCTTTGCTATATATATTCACCTTATTCACCATCCCCTCTGGTAGATCTGTATTGACTGTCAGGTGTCGCCTCTGCAGAACCTCCTCCAGTGGTTTCTATCTTCATAGACATTCTTCTCTCTTCCACATCCACCATAGACACTCCTCTGACGTTCATCGCATCTTCCACCGCATCCTTCTATCTTTTATTCGGTCTGCCCGCAGGTCTACGGCCCACTGGCGTCCATTCCAGCATCTTTCTTGGTCCAGTTCCCTCTTCCATTCTCTTGAAGTGTCCATACCATCTCAGTTGATTCTGTTGTATATGTTTAGTTATTGATCCAATTCTCAACTCTCTCCGTATTTCCTCACTTCTCCGCCTATCTCTCAGGGTAACTCCTTCAATCAATCTAAGCACCCTCATCTCCGCTGCCTCCACTCTTCTCATTTGTGTTGTGTTCAGTGCCAAAGCATTCTGATCCGTACACTAGTAATAGTCTCAGTATTGTTTTATATATCACTATTGCTTCTTTTGGTATAGCTGTTTCTTTAGGTACTGGGTATAATGCTCCTACGTTCAGAGAGAACTTCTTTATCCTCGCCCTATCTCTCCTCCCTGACCCCCTTTCCCTTCCATCATCACTCCCAAGTATTTGAATTTATCCACCTGCTGTGGTCCTCTTCCTTCTATATTGATGTGCTCAGTTCTGTTCTTTCTCTAGCAATTCTCATTACCTCCGTCTTCTCCGTGTTCATCTTTCATACTGATTTCTCCCATTTGGGCATCCTTCTGTTCAACATTTCCTGCAGGTCCACTCCCTCGCCTGCTATCAATGCATCATCTGCGTATAGCAGTGTGTTCATTGTCTACCTGTCATATTCTCTTCAGTCCGTAATCCATGTATGATTATGAATAACACATATATATATATATATATATATATATATATATATATATATATATATATATACATATATCTTTATATATAACTGCTAATATATATATATATATATATATGTAATATATATGGCAGTGTGTGTTCATTGTCTACCTGTCTATATATTCTTCATTTCGTAATCCATGTATATTATGAATATATACTTATATATATATGTAATATATATATGTTATATGCTAATAACATATATATATATATATATATATATAGTTAACATATATAATATATATATATATATACATATATATATATATACTATACCACTGCTATATATATATAGTTAGTAAAATAGTAAATGCATTTATGATCCTAAATTTATGAAGCAGAAAGACAAACTTTCTTCGTAATGGATTGAATTTTCAAATAATTTAATTAATATTAACAAAAAGTAAAAAGAAATTCCTATATATTTTTTTGGCTTCAGACCAAAGCTTATAAAAATAAGTAAGCTTAGGCAATTTATTTCAGTTTAAATTTGATGTATCTACGTAAAGTTTGTAGAGTGAAGGTGGACGCCATCACAATATTTTTTAATAACGTAATACCACAGAGTGGGATACACGTTGCCCCAATGCACGGCAGACCGTCCGCTGGCTTCCGGCAACACCGGTGCCTAAAATAAAATTAATTCTTTTCTTTTTTCGTACAACAATGAAAGAATACAATCTTAGCGCAGGTAAATAATTCTGAGATGGCATTACCAACCATTCCGATACTAATTTTAATATTGCCATGGTTTAATATATATATATATATATATATATATATATATATATATATATATATATATATATATATATATATATATATATATATATCTATATAACTTCTTTATAACTGCTCATACATATATATATATATATATATATATATATATATATATATATATATATATATATATATATATTGTTATGGGGTGAGTAAAAGGAAAAATGAGCGAACCAACTAAATGGGAATGAGAGGTAAGCAGTGTGGAAATTTGAGAAGAAAGATTAGATCGTTTCCACGTCTCAAAGGAGGTCAACTGATCGACCAGAAGGAATGATGGCTTGTTAAGGCTGATGGGAGGGACTCTGAAGAAGTTTGTATGGTTTGGAATTAAATAGGGAAAAAAGGTGTACGAGAAAAAAAAAACCGTGATTACGGTAAGTGACTGAGTTGAGAGGTTTAGTTCGTATTGTGAAAGTTTAAAAATAATTTAACTATTTATTATTGTTTTATTAGTGTTATTGTTGTTATTATTATTCTTTATTGTTATTGATATTTATGGGTTAATGCCGGGACCTAGTGCACGTAACTTTGTCTTTTGTTTGCTTCATTTGGTGAGTAAGTCCTTGAAGTTGAAAGTGGACGCTTCCGAGTCATTGATTTGTGAAAAACCGATGAAGATAAAAAATAAGGCGGATGGTGTCCTTTTTTATTGACGAAATCTAAACATTACAGGATTTGATCGGCCGAAGTGGAAACCGCGTAACACGCACGGAATCCTTGTTGATGTTACTAGTTTGTATTCATCAGAAATTGTAAGTTATCCCTTTTATTGAAACTAACCGTTTATTGCCTGAGACATTTAAATACTTTGTCGGGTAAGTTAAGTGGAGAATTTACTCAATTGTCCGAAGTGCATTTATTATTTAAATTACGAGTTTCCTTGAACACTGCTCAGTAACCTAGTAACTGAGAATTGGAAACCGGACATAAAGTGATTTACTTTTATTGGTGTTAATAGACAAAGCCAGCAGTAACTTGTGCATTTTTATATTATTTAGTTTTGAGAAATATGTTTAGATTGAAATTATACTTAACATTATTGAGTATAAATTTGAAGACACAACTGAGTATGACTTGTACATTTTAATATTATTTAGTTTTTAAGGAATACGTCTAGGTTGGAACTATACCTTTAACATTACTGAATATAGATTCGAGGACAAAACCGATTGTGATTTGTTTATTTATTGATTTATTTTTAACACTATTGAATTTGGACTTGAGGGCTTATTATGTGTCATTATTATTCTTTTAGGGTTTATTTGTAAATATTTTAAATTATGGATTGGAAATTATTTGTGCTCAAAGAAGGTTGAATGTTTCGTAGTGGTCAGGACAAATGAAGATTTTCTTCGCATGGTTAGCAGCAAGTAACTTGTGCCAACCGCGCGCCTGCAA